>AWOL01S0006075.1:0-30763 GCA_000715115.1 Nicotiana otophora
GGAAAGAAGGGCAAGTTGAGCCCTAGGTATATCGGACCCTTTAAAATTCTTGAAAGGGTGGGTGAAGTAGCCTACAGTCTTGCATTACTACCTAGTTTATCAGCGGTTCATCCGGTGTTCCATGTGTCTATGCTCCGGAAATATCATGATGATCCGTCCCATGTGTTAGATTTCAACTCAGTCCAATTGCACAAAGATTTGACTTATGAGGAGGAGCCGATGGCTATTATAGCCCGGCAGGTCCGACAGTTGAGGTCTAAGAGTTATCCTTCAGTTCGGGTGCAATAGAGAGGTCAGCCGGTAGAGGAATCCGAGTCGGACATGCGGAGTAAATATCCACACCTTTTCTCCAGCTCAGGTACTTTTTTTAACTCCGTTCGTGGACGAACGTTTGTTTTAGAGGTGGAGAATGTGATGACCCAAAATGTCATCTTTATATTTAATAAGTAATTATGTGTTCTAAGACCTCGAAAAACACCATTTATCATTCCTCGACTTGCGTGCACAGTCCGTAAAACTTTTCGGAAAGTTTTCATGTGAAAAATGGATTAAAATATAAAATAGAGCTTTGAAACTCAACCGAGTTGACTTTGGTCAACATTTTAAAGAACGGACCTGGATCAGTGTTTTGACAGTTTCGGTAGCTCCGTATCGTGATTTGGGACTTGGGCGTATGCTCGGAATTTAAGTTGGAGGTCCGTAGTTCAAGTTATGATCATTTAACGGAGCTAGCAATTTAAAGGCTAAAGATTCCAAGTTTGACCCCGGGGTTGACTTTTTGATATCGGAGCCGAAATCTGATTCTGGAAATTTGAACAGCTCCATTATGTCATTTGTGATTTGTATGCCAAATTTGAAGTCATTCCGGATTCATTTAATATGTTTTGGCATGAGGTTTGCAAATTGAAAAGTTTAAAACTCAAAGTTCGAATCGAGGTGTGAATTGCAATTTCAATGTTATTTGATGTGATTTGAGACCCCGAGTAAGTCCGTATTATATTACGGGACTTGTTGGGATATTTGGATAAGGTCCCGTGGGGCTCGGGTGAGTTTCGGACGAAATTCGGATTGTTTAGAGCATGTTGATAGCAGAAGGTTCTTGGCAGAACCTGGTGTAATCACACCTGCGCAATGGTGGTCGCAGGTGCGCAACCGCATCTGCATTTGCGAGAAGCTGGTTGCTTCTGCGACCTGGGCACTGGCCAGTTGCATCGCTTCTACGGAGAAATGGGGCGCAAATGAGCGACCGCTTCTGCGGAAGAGACCGCTTCTGCAGTCGTTTGGTCGCTTCTGCGACGTCGCAGGTGCGATAGAAATGTACGCAAATGTGGAACCTCGCCTGGCATCCCTACTTCACAAACGCGAGATATTTCTCGCAAATGCGTGACCGCAGGTATGAAAATAAAGCCCGCAGATACGAAAACGCTGGACAGAATACATAAACTCGGGTCTTAGCCAGTTTTACTCATTTTTGAGTTTCAAGTCTCGGATTTGGGCGATTTCAAGGGGAATTTTCACGACTTTGAATTGGGTAAGTGTTCTTTAACCAAAAGTGATTATATTTCACAAATCCATATCTATATGCATCATTTATTTCGGATTTAGATGGAAAAAATTGGAATTTTTATAAAATCTTTCAAAAACGAAAAGTTAAGATTTGAAGGTCCATTTGATATCGGAATTGGACAATTTTTGTATGGTTGAACTTGTATCGGAACGGGTGTTCAGATTTCACGAGTTTTTTCGGGATTTGAGACATGGGTTCCACTGCCGAATATTTTAATAAATTTCAGATTTTATCCGGAAAATTAGTAAATTCATAAGGAATTAATTCCTATGATTCGTATTGAGTATATTGAATTGTTTGTGAATAGATTTGAAGCTTTCGGAGAAAAATTTAAAAGGATAAGTTGTGGTTGAATAATTGATTGGAATTTGCAAACGAGGTAAGTGTTGTGGTTAACCTTGACTTGAGAGAATAGAACCCTTAAATTAATTGTTATGTGAATTGCATGTGAACGATGTATAGGCGAGGTGACGAGTGCCTATACGTCGTCAAATTAGTTGTTTGCATAATTATTTGAAAATACTAAATTTGTTTTAATACATGAATTAATTGTTATAATAATTATTTCTCTCCTATTCTTTGCCAAATATTAATTCTTAAATTCCTGTAATAATTGTTACATGCTTATTTGAATTATGTGCACTAATTACTACTTGACATTTAGCATATTAAATATTAAACTGTCTATTTTCTCTCCCTGATTTCCAAAATAAATTGTTATTGCCATTGTTTGTTCATAAATAAATTATAATTATTGTGTGCCTTGATGCTTAATAGTTTCTCATTGGACGTGGTATTTATTGGAGTAATTTTTATTACATTATGAGCTGTTTAAAGTTATATATTGGGGGAATGGGTTGCACGCCGCAACAGAAATGAAAGTAAATATATCTATATTGGGGGATCGGATTGCATGCCGCAATAGACTTATTTAAAAGTCAATATTGGGGGATCGAATTGTACGCCGCAGTAGACTTATTTAAAAGTCAATATTGGGGGATCGGATTGCACGCCGCAATAGACTCATTTAAAAGTCAATATTGGGGGATCGGATTGCACGCCGCAACAAACTTATTAAAAGTCTATATATATACTTGATTGAAATAAATATATGAAAGACTTGATTAAAAGGAATATATTGGGAGAGCGGGTTGCACGCTGCAACAGAATTGAATGTGAATATATCATGAGAGCGGGTTGCACGCTGCAACAAAATTGGTTGAAATAATAATGGAATATGACTGTTGAGTTGGCTTCAATTATTATAAAGGAGTTACCTGATTTATTTCTATTATTTGTTGTTGTAACTAATATTACGTACAGGTTAATGTAAGTGAACCGCCTTAGCCTCGTCACTACTTCGTCGAGGTTAGCCTCAGCATTTACCAGTACATGGGGTCGGTTGTACTCATACTACACTCTGCACTTCTTGTGCAGATTTTGGAGTTGGTCCCAGCGGCGTACCATAGACTTGCTCGAATTTCAGCTACCGGAGGAGACTTGAGGTATAACTGCATGGCGGTCGCAGTTCTGAAGTCCCCGTCTATTTTACATTAGCTGTGTGTTTATTTTCAGACAGCTTTATTTTATTCAGACCTTTATTTGTATTTATTCTAGAAGCTCGTGCACTTGTGACACTAATTCTGGGATGGTATTTAGACACCGTTATTTTGATGGGTTATTTTACTATATTTCAAACTTTGCTTCCGCATTTGTTTCTTTGATTATTAATAATTTAAAGATTGTTTTAAAATTGGTTAATATTATTCTAACGTTGGCTTGCCTAGCAAGTGAAATACTAGGCGCCATCACGGTCCGAAGGTGAAAATTTTGGGTCGTGACAGACAGGCACACAGCAGCAGGGTACTATGGTTACCGCACCTCCTCCAGCATAGCCAGTTAGAGTTGTTCCTCTTGGTACTCGGGGGGTTGTAGTGTGGATGTTAGAGCAGCTCCTCTATGCTGTGAATGTAGAGGGGGGATGTCGCCGTTTTGGCGACATGGCCGAGTGGTAAGGCAGAGGACTGCAAATCCTTTTTCCCCAGTTCAAATCCAGGTGTCGCCTGCCCATTTGGCCAATCTTCCCAAGAGCTCGGGTTTATGGAGGATGTTCCGCAAAGGGAAAGTAGTCACCACAACTATCAGGTGACATTGGAAGTAGGGCATCAGCTTCCGAGCGGTGACTACGGCTAGTTTTTCCAAATGTGGGTAGCGAGTTTCTACTCCCGTTAAAATTTTGCTAACGTAATAAATGGGAAATTGTGTACCTTCATCCTACTGGACTAAAACCGTACTTACCGCAACTTCTAAAACCGCGAGGTAGACTAGCAATGTTTCACCTTCTTTTGGTTTTGAGAGCAATGAAGGGCTTGATAAGTACTTCTTCATATCCCTCAGAGCCTACTGGCACTCTGGTGTCCATTCGAAATTATTCTTCTTTTTGAGCAGTGTGAAGAAGTGATGACATTTTTCCGATGATCGGTAAATGAACCTGCTCAAAGCTCCTAATCTTCCTGTGAGTCTTTGGTCTTCCTTTACATTCGATAATTGATTTGGGATATCCTCTATGGACTTGATTTTGTCGGGGTTTACCCCAATCCCCCTTTGTGAGACTAGAAATCCCAGAAACATAGCAGAACTGACCCCGAACGCGCATTTCTTGGGATTAAGTTTCATGTTATGCTTCCTCAGGATGTCGAATGTTTCTTGCAAATGCTTAAGATGGTCACCTGCATTCAAATACTTAACGAACATATTGTCTATGTAAACTTCCATAGTCTTTCCTATTTGCTTTTTGAACATCTTATTTACGAGCCGTTGATAAGTGGCTCCAACATTTTTCAACCCGAAGGGCATTATATTGTGACAAATATGTACCAAATTTCGTTATAAATGAAATTCTTTCCTCATCGTCCGGGTTCATCTTGATTTGGTTGTACCCGGAATAAGCATCGAGGAAACTCATCAACTCGTGCTCGGCCATGGCATCAATCATTTAATCGATATTTGGCAGCGAGAACGAGTCTTTCGGGCATGCCTTATTGAGGTCTTTATAGTATACATACATGCGAAATTTATTTTTCTTCTTAGGAACTACTACTAATTTAGCTATCCAGCCAGGATATCTTACCTCTCAGACTGAACCGATTTTAAGCAAGCATGTTACTTCTTCTTAGACGAATTTATTCATGGCCTCGGCAATAGGGTGTTTCTTTTGCCTTACCGGAGGTACGTTGGGATTCAAACTCAGCTTGTGCCCGGCTATTTCCATCGGGATACCTGTTATATCCTCGTGCGACCATGCAAAACAATCAACATTAAATTTAAGGAATTCAATAAAACCGGACCTGAGCTCCGGGTGTAGTACTGTTCCCAAATGGAATTTTCTTTCTAGGAATTCCTCGAACAATGCAACTTGCTCCAATTCCTCCGCTGTGAACTTCACTGCTTCCGTCTCTTCTAGAACTTGGGAAATATCTTGGCACCTGATATTGTTTAGACGGCTCGGCCTCTAAGCTAACTCCTTCTAGCTCGGGAATAGGTGTTGGTTCCTACAATTTCTATGCCGTGCGTTCCTTCCCTTTGCTACTGGAAACTAATATTGCATTCATCTCCCTTGCTGCCAGTTGATCACCTCTTATCTGCTTGATTCCTTCGGGCTTTGGAAACTTCGGGAATTGGTGATATGTTGAGGGTACAACTTTCATCTCGTATAACCATGGCATTCCCAGGATGAAGTTGTATCCTATGTCACCATCTACTACTTCGAAAATAGTTATTTTTATTAATCTTTCAGCATTCGTGAGAAGCAAAATTTCTCCTCGGGTCATCACGCTCGCAAGGTTGATTCCGGCGAGGAGCTTTGTTGCTGGAATAATGCTTCCGGTGAGTTTAGCTTGATCCAATACTAAAAATTGTATGATATTAGCCAAACTTCTTGGATCCACTAGAACACGTTTAATCTTAAAATCTAACACATTTAAAGAAATTACCAGTGCGTCGTTGTGTGGTAACAACAATCCATATGCGTCCTCCTCCGTGAAAGTGATATCGTCTTCCCGGAGTCTTTTGCCATGAGTTATTGATACTTTCATCTTCTTCGCTTCCGAAAAGGTGACCCCGTTAATCTCATTCCCCCCGAATATCATATTGATCATTTGGCACGAGGGTTCTTCTCCTTCTTTCGAAGGTTCCGTGTTTTCTCTGTTACGACCATAATTGTTCTTAGTTTGGTCACTCAAGAATTCTCTCAGGTGACCATTCTTCAATAGTGTAGCCACTTCTTCCCGGAGGTGCCGACAGTCTCCTGTTCGGTGACCGTTCGTCCCATGGTACTCACACCTTAAGTTGGGATCTCTCTGGATGGAATCGGATCTCATAGGTCTCGGGAATCATGCATCTTCAATGTTTCTCATGGCTAACACCAACTTCAATATATTGATGTTGAAGTTATATTCCGATAACTTGGGGTAAGAAGATTCTCGAGACCCCGACGTCTCTTTATCCTAGAGTGATCTATTGTTTTGACCATGATCGGTCCCTTTGTCAACGATGGACTTGTTTGCTTCCCAAAAGTTTTTGCCATGGCCTTCGGTCCGCTCGTAGGGCAAAAACCGATCCCTCGAAGTCCGTATATTTGCGTCGTAGTCATCCTTTGATTTTTCTCTGCTCTCCTCTCGTCCTTTGGCTGATGATGTGGAACCGACCTGGACATCTTCGATCCTTATCTTTGACTCATACCGGTTATGGACATCTACCCACGTTGTTGCTTCGAACTCAAGCAGGCTCTCCTTCAGTTTTCGGGAAACATCTGAGCTTCTCGGATTCAATTCTTTGGTGAATGCTTCAGCTGCCCATTCATCCGAGACAATCAGGAGCAATATTCTCTCTTTCTGAAATTGGGTAACGAACTCTCATAGTAATTCGGGTTCTCCCTGTGCGATCCTGAATATTCGGGCCTTATGGGATTGTACTTTTCTGGCACCGGCATGAGCCTTGATTAAAGAATCTACGAGCATCTCAAAGGAATAAATAGAATGCTCGGGTAACAATGAATACCACATTAAGGCTCCCCTCGTGAGAGTTTCTCCAATTTCTTTAGCAACACAGATTCAATTTTGTGAGGAGATAAATCATTTTCTTTTACCGTCGTCGTGTAGGTGGTAATATGCTCATGTGGGTCTGAAGTCCCGTCATACTTCGGCACTTCAGGCATTTTGAACCGCTTTGGAATTAGTTCTGGTGCCGCACTCATCTTGTACGGAAATTGAGTATGCTTCTTCTAGTCCGAGCCTTTCCATATTGGTGGCGCGCCCGAGATTTGGTCCATGCGGGTGTTTAGTTCCCTCATAAATCATAAAAGTTCATTTTTGAATGGGTCGTTCTCGTTGTTGAGACCAGATCTACTCCACCTGACCCGTCTGAGCCAACTCCGCCCTTGGGAGTGTTGTTGTCGACTCTCTGTATCGTTTGGTTTGCGGGAACACCGGGAGGAATTGGATCTCGTCTATTTGCATTAATTGAAGCACCCGATAGTGCCTACTTTAGTTCCGTCATAACCTGATCCTACTGCGTGAGATGGCCTAGAATGATTGCATGTTGTTTTCGCAGGACCCTCACCGCATCCACGACATGCTCCTCATCAACATCATCTGGAGTTGTCTCTCGAACCTGTCGAGAGTTCTGCCTGTCATGCACCGCCATGGCGTCATTTCCCTCATTGCGGGTGTCACTGATTGAATCCTCGAAATGAGGTTGATCCCCTCGAATTTTAGGGTTGTGCGTATTGTTAGCAGTGTTATCTGCCATTTTTTATGATTTTTTTAAAGACAAAATAATCAAATCGCGTTCGTAAAAAAAAGCAAGGATCATTTAATTGCACGGCTGTTTAGGCCCCACGGTGGGCGCCAAATTGTTTACCCGTAAAACGGTACAATTGAATTTATATGTGATTTCTAGACAAGTGAACTAATTTGATCTTGAAATAATGCTATAATTGAAGAAATGTACAATACATAGCCTTGAAATATAAATGAAACAACAGAGATGACAGTTTCGGGAACAAGATTTCTGGGCACAACAATGATGAGATAAAAAGGCAAGAAAGCAAGATTGTATAGAATGTAGTATCAGTTTAGCCAGAAAATTTGTATCCCTTACAATGATAACTAAGTTCACTATTTATAGTTATGTCTAGGTAAGGACGTCCTAGGATCGTATTCTCTTTTAATGTCAATTATGAGGATCATTGATGAAGACATAACGGTGAACATAAATGCCAAATTCTTTATAACAGCCCATCGCTCTTAACGCTGCAGAATATTCCCTATTAAATGTTATCAGGTGTAGAGCATTTAACACACCTTTATGAACATTATCCTTTCCGGTGACAAGCGGAATAGCTTCGTTCGGTCTTCGGCTATCCCCGTCTTGGGTTCCACGTATCCTCCCTTTAGAGGACCACATGTCATATCATATTTCACTCTATACAAAGCTGTCATATCAATACTTTATAATAAGTTTAATTTTTAAAAACTGGTATATTAAAGTTTGAAAGTATTTGGTAACTTATAAGTCGATGGCAGATAAACATTTACATTAGAAAAAGTTGGAGAAAATGGGTTAAAGTGAGTCAAATTGTCTGTAATTAATGAGCATAATTTTCTCCTCTATATGTAATATGCTTAGCGAGGTTACTTAAGTTGATTCCCTGCGTTTATGCCTCACTCTTATTTAAACTACTCGTATTATACTACTAACAAAGTTCGGCCAGTAGACCTTCAACAGAACACAGCAAGTATTTCTCCTCCGTTCGCATTTATGTGACGTAATTTCACTCAATGGAGTTTTAAAAAGAATGGATAATATGCCATAACATCTATATTGATATAAAAGTTTTTTTTAAAGTGAAATTATTTTTAAATATATCATTATTTTCTGAATGAACTACTAATAAGAAATAGGAGTGTTGGGAAAAACAAATGATAGAATGGGACAGGGGAGTAGTTTCACGAGAATGCAACTGAAAAGACATGTCTCAATCAATTTTGGAACTTTATAGGTAATTTAATTTTCAGAGTACACATCTAAATTGTCTAACTATTATAGCTAAATTATAGTAGGTACTTGCTGCGCAATGTTACTGTTAAAAGAAGAAATGTGGACAGAAAAGTACTGAATCCAGCTTGCAGAAATCCATATGGTGAGGTGCTAGCCTTAAACTTCAAAATCCATTTGATTTATCAATCTTAGCAATTGGCGGAATATATAAATGACCCCTTAAGTCGTCCACAGCGATCAGATCTACACCTCATCAGACCTGTTTATCAAGTAGTTACCTCAAGTTACCTAGCCACTGTCAACTGTGCAAGAGACAATTAACATCACTGACCAGGACTCTAGCAGGGAATAAATTAAACAGATGAACGTCAAGAAACTTAATGCACAGAAGCATGTGTTATATGTGTAAGCACTGACAAAAGATCTCTTGACTCACCTTTTTTATTAAATCTAACAACTAACAAGAAAATCTCATAAAGACTCTAGAAACCAAAGATGAATTATTACTAAATTGCAGAGGCGGAATACATAAATGTTCCCTTTAAGTCGTCCACAACTATCAAATGGACACCTGAACATCTATTGCTCAAGTACATACTTCAAGTTATTTTTTGATTTTCAGTGACATGGCAAAATATGTGTACTACATTCAAAGTGACGTGTCAAAATGTGTGTACGCGTCAAAATTGTATTTATTTATTTATTTTCAATTTAACTGGTAGAGCCCACTTATCCTCACTCTTTCTTCTCCGAAAATTTCTTCCGCTTATCACTCCACTTAACCCACTATTCTCAACACCACAACGTTACCATGAAAGAGGATGTGCAAAACGGTAGAAAATAAATGAGCATAAAAACTCTTTCTTCTAAGATGACTTTTTGGATTTTAGTTATGAGTCGATCAAAATATTCTTCTTTTGGATTTTAATTCCATCGTATAGGGTAAAATATGATATGACGCGTGACTGACTAAAAGGGGGACACGTGAAATTCAAGATGGAATGGTTGGACCGAACGCAGCCACTGCGCTTGTCACCGGAACGGATAACGTTCATGAAAGTGTATTAAATGCTCTGCGCCCGGTAGCATTTACTAAGGAATATTCTACAACATTAAGAGCGACGGTCTGTTACAAAGAATTTGGCATTTACGCTCAACGTTACATCTTTATCAATGACCTTCATAATTGACAATAAAGGAGGTCCTAGGACCTTCTTTCCTAGACATAGCTATAAATAGTGAGCTGAGTTATCATTGTAAGGGATACAAAATTTTTGGCAAGAACATATATTATATTCTATACAAAACTTTATACAATTTCACTCTCTTGCTTTTTGATCCCATCATTGCTGTGTTCGAAAACCGTGTTCACGAAATCACTATCTTTGCTATTTCATCTACGTTCCAAGGCTAAGTATTGCGTATTTCTTCGATTATTATATTAATTCAGGATCAAATTAGTTCACTTGTGTAAAAACCACGTATAAATTTAATTGTACCGTTTTACGGGTAAACAATTTGGCGTCCACCGTGGGGCCTAGACATCAGTGCAATTAAATTGATCCCGCAGACCAAACAACACAGAGAATCGATAACAACACTCCCTGGGGTGAAGTTGGCTTCGATGGGGGTTGGGGGGGAGGGGGGGGGAGCAGATCAGGTCTTAATAACGAGAACGATTCATTCAAAGATGAGCTTTTACGGTTCATGAAGGAAGTGAATGCCCGCATGGATCAAATCCCGGGCGCACCACCAGTATTGAAAGGCCCAAACTCAAAAAAGAATGTTCAATTACCGTACAAGCCAAGTGCGACACCAGTACTGATCTCGAAGAGTTTCAAAATGCTTGAAATTCCAAAGTATGATGGAACTTCAGACCCACAGGAGCATATTACCACTTACACAACGGCGATGAAAGGAAATGATCTAGCTCCTTACGAAATTGAATCTATATTGCTAAAGAAATTCAGCGAAACCTTCATGAGGGGAGCCCTAACGTGGTATTCGTTACTGCCTGAGCATTCCATAGATTTCTTTGAGATGGGAGCAAGCCCGGAAGTCCGACATATTCAAAATCGCACAAAGAGAAATAGAATTGTTACGAGAGTTTGTCACCCGATTTCAGAAAGAAAGAATGTTGCCCCCGGATGTCCCGGATGAATGGGCAACTGACGCATTCACCAAAGGATTGAATCCGAGAAGTTCAGACGCTTCCCCGAAGCTGAAGGAGAGCATGCTTGAGTTTCAAGCAACAACCTGGGCAAATATTCACAAACCGGTACGAGTCGAAGATAAGGATCGAAGATGACCAGGTCAGTTTTACATCATCGGCCAAAGGACGGGAGAAGAACAGAGAAAAATCAAAGGATGAATACGACGCGGATAGGCAAACTACGATGGGTCGATATTTGCCCTACGAGCGTACCGAAGGCCGTGGCAGAAATTTTCGAGCAGCAAACAAGTTCACCGTTGATGGAGGGACTGACCATAGTCGAAACAATAGATCACTTCAAGATAAACAAATGTCGGGGTCTCGAGATCTTTCTTACCCCAGGTTATTAGAATATAACTTCAGTGTAGTGGAACTGGTGTCAGCGATGAGGAACATCAAAGAAGAACGATTCTCGAGACCTATGAGGTCCGATTTCAGCCAGAGGGATCCTAATTTAAGGTGCGAATACCACGGTACGAACGGTCACTGGGCTGGGGACTGCCGACATCTTCGGGAGAAGGTGACAACACTATTGAAGAATGGTCATCTACAAGAATTCTTAAGTGATCGAGCTAAGAACAATTACTGTCGCAACAGAGACAACAAGGAATCCTCAAAAGCAGGAGAAGAAACCACACGCCAAATGATCAACATGATCTTTGGGGGGAACGAGATTAATAGGGTCACCTTCTCGGTGGCAAAGAAGACTAAAGTATCGATAACTCACAGCAAAAGACTACGGGAGGATGATATCACTTTCACATAGGAAGACATAGACGGATTGTTGTTACCACACAACGACGTACTGGTAATCTCTTTAAATGTGTTAGATTTTAAAATTAAGCGTGTTCTAATGGATCCAGGAAGTTCGGCTGATATCATATAATGGAGAGTGTTGGGACCAGCTAAACTCACCGAAAGAATTATTCCGGCAACAAAACTCCTCGTTGGATTCAACCTTGCGAGCGTGACGACTCGGGGAGAGATCTTGATGCTCACGAATATTGAAGGAGTAATGAAAACAACTCTCTTTGAAGTAGTGGATGGTGATATGGGATACAAAATCATCTTAGGAAGGCCATGGTTACACGAGATGAAAGTTGTACCTTTGACGTATCACCAATTGCTGAAGTTTCTGATGCTCGAAGGAATCAAGCAGATAAGAGGTGACCAACCGAAAGCGAGGGAGATGAATGCAATCTCAGTTTCCAGTAGCAAAGGAAGGAGTGCACGACATAGCAATTACAGGAACTAACGCCTACTCCCAATTTAGAAGAGGTTATTCCAGGGGCAGATCATCAGAACAATATCAGGTGCCGAGATATTTCCAAGTTCCGAAAGAAACGAACGCAACGAAATCCACAGTAGTTACTAGAGCAAGTGGCATTGTTTGAAGCTGAGTTCGGTTTTATTGAATTCCTTAAAATTAACGTTGATTATTTTGCATGGTCACACGAGGATATGACAGGTATCCCGATGGAAATAGCCATGCACAAGATGAGTTTTGATCCTAACGTACCACCGGTAAGGCAGAAGAAGCGCCCTATTGCCGATTCTAGGAATAATATCGTCAAAGAAGAGGTAACTCACTTGCTTAAAATCGGTTCAGTCAGAGAGGTAAGATATCCAGACTGGCTAGCCAATGTAGTAGTAGTTCCTAAGAAGAACAATAATTTTTTTTTATGTGTGTAGACTACAAAGATCTTAATAAGGCGTGCCCGAAAGATTCGTTTCCACTACCAAATATCGATCAAATGATTGATGCCACGGTCGGGCACGAACTGATGAGTTTCCTTGATGCTTATTCCGTGTACAACCAAATTAAGATGAACCTGAAAGATCAGGAAAAGACTTCATTTATAATAAATTTTGGTACATATTGTTACAATGTAATGCCTTCGGGTTGAAAAACGCTGGAGCCACTTATCAACAGCTCGTTAATAAGATGTTTGAAAAGCAAATAGGAAAAACTATGGAAGTTTATATAGGTGATATGCTCGTTAATTCTTTGAATGCAGGTGAACACCTTAAGCATTTGCAAGAAACATTCGATATCCTGCCCGAGAAGTGCGCGTTCGGGGTCAGCTCCGGTAAGTTCCTGGGGTTTCTGGTCTCACAAAGGGGAATTGAAGTAAAACACGACAAAATCAAGGCCAGAGACAATATCCCGGATCAATTATCAAACGTTAAGCAAGTCCAAAGACTCACAGGAAGGTTAGCAGCTTTGAGCAGGTTCATTTCCCGGTCATCGGAAAAATATCATCGTTTCTTTATATTGATCAAAAAGAAGAACAATTTCGAATGGATGCCGGAGCGCCAACAGGATTTAAGGGACCTGAAGAATTACTTATCAAGCCCTCCATTGCTCCCGAAACCAAAAGAAGGTAAAATATTTCTAGTCTACCTCACGGTTTCAGAAGTTGCGGTAAGTGCGGTTTTAGTCCAGGGACTTGATTCCGAGGTTATAGAAATCAAATGTGACTTACAGTTGGGGGTAAATCAGGTTTACAAGATCTTTTATGCCAAAGAAGAACGTATGCAACAATACGTGGTAAAGGTGTAGGCTCTTTTGGCACGATTCCGTGAGTGGTAAATAACTCATATCCCGAGAGAGGATAATGCAGAAGCAGATACATTAGCAAACTTAGGTTCATCGACGGAAATAAATGGATTGGAGTTCGGAACGGTGGTACAACTGATGAGCTCAGTCCTTGATACGGATGGTTACTACGTGGCGAATTCGGCTAGTCTGGTCTGGGACTGGAGAAACGAAATAATCAACTACCTCGAGCACAGAAAGTTTCCCGACGATCCCAAAGCATCACGGGCGTTACGCACCAAAGCTGTACGTTATAACTTTAGGAAAGGCCAATTGTATATAAAATCTTTCAAAGGCTCGCTGGCCCGGTGTTTTGGAGCGTCAGAAAATGACTATGTGATGAGAGAAATCCACAAAGGGATATGTGGCAATCACTCAGGCGCAAAGTCTTTGGTGTTGAAATGGTTATGGGTAGGATATTACTGGCCTCGCATGGAACAAGACACCAAAGATTTCATACGAAAATGTGATAAGTGCCAACGCTACACATCACTAGTATGTCAACCGGCAGAACCCTTACATTTGGTTCTATTCTCATGGCCATTCATGAAATAGGGGATGGACATCGTCGGACCGCTGCCACCGGCTCCCAGAAAGGTAAGGTTTCTTTTTATTTTGACTGATTTTTTTTCTAAATAGGTGGAAGCAGGTTCTTACCAAAAAATCAGAGAATGCGAAGTGGTCGATTTTCTGTGGGAAAATATAGTTTGCAAGTTTGGAATACCAAAAGAGATAGCATGCGACAGTGGGCCATAATTTATAGATGCAAAAGTTACAAAGTTCTTCGAAGACCTGAAATAAAGAGAATCACATCCTCACCTTATCATTCGAGCGCAAACGGTTAAGAGAAGTCAACAAACAATGTGATCATTCAAAACCTCAAGAAAAGGTTGGAAGCAGCAAAAGGCAAATGGCCCGAAGAGTTTCCTGAAGTCCTATGGGCCTACCGAACAACGGCCAAATCAAGTATAGGAGAAACTCCCTATTCCGTCATGTATGGTGATTAAGCCCTAATCCCGGTTGAAGTGGGCGAACCCTTTTTGAGATATTCTCAAACAAACAAAGAATCAAATGACGAAATAATGCTAATTAACTTGGAACTGCTCGAGAGATGCAAGGACTTGGCACATGTAAGAATGGCAGCTCAAAAGTAGAGGATGAAGCGATATTACAATCGGAGAGCCAACTTCCGTCTTTTCAAATTAGGAGACTTGGTTCTAATAAAAGTAACATAAAATACCCGGAGATCAACATGGGAAAGCTAGGTCCAACGTGAGAAGGCCCTTACCGGATTTCAGTTGTCATTAGGAAAGGTTCATACGGGTTGGAGAACCAGAATGGAGACAAGTTGCCCAGCAACTGGAACGTGGCACAACTCAAAATATATTATTACTAATGAACAACTCCCAAACAGAAAGTATGTGATGCACTCTTTTTCCTTCGTTCAGTTTTTGTCCCAATTGGGTTTTTCTGGTAAGGTTTTTAATGAGGCAGCGACGGAAAGCATACTACAAAGACAACAGCAATAAGACCTTTGATAGCAAGGCAAACAAACAAGCTTCCACTCAGGGATGATTAGGTAATCTTTGGTTCGATAGCAAATTCCCACGGGGAAGTTAAGTTTGCTACCGAACAGAGGTTACCCGACCATTCACGGGCACAACCCGCCAGAGGACTATTAGGTATTCTTTTTCTTGATAGCATGGATTCCAAAGGGGAAACAAGATATGTTACCGAGTGAAGGATTACTTGGCAATTCATTGGTGGGACCTTCGAAGATACAAGACTTTCAATGTTCCAATTCACATTCTTCGCATTCAAACACTTGGGGGAATGATATGAAGATACGACAACAGTGACTGCCACGTCAACCGAGAACGAAAATTCAGAAACAAAATGCATCATCGGGACTGGGGACTGCGTAGCCAGCCCCATAGAAATAAGTTGTACAAGATAGCCACAAGTAATGGCAATTTCTTTTCTGCATAGCAAAATGCTTATGTAATTTCTGAAAATAGTAAGGAATAAAATTAAATCCTTTTGCTTTTATCTTGTTTCTTGTGTGAGCGATGAGCTGATTTTGTCATTTGAAAGTTAAACAAGTACTTCAAATGTTAGTGTCGTAATGAACAGGAGACGTCCTCTTCAAGAGCACCGTAAACATAAGAGGACCCTCTCTTATAAAAATCCTCACGTTAAAGGGTTGGTTCCGGAAGAATCAATGCCCGGAATCCAAAATGTCATTGCGAAAAAATACACCCGAAGCCGTATATGAAAAGGACGCAAAAAGCAAACTTGCAAAAATATTCATAGAAACCCTCATGTAAAAGGGAAACTTGCGTAAATATTCATAAAAATCCTCACGTTAAAGGGTTGGTTCCGGAAGAATCAATGCCCGGAATCCAAAATGTCATTGCGAAAAAATACACCCGAAGCCGTATATGAAAAGGACGCAAAAAGCAAACTTGCAAAAATATTCATAGAAACCCTCATGTAAAAGGGAAACTTGCGCAAATATTCATAAAGACCCTCATGCAAAAGGGAAACTTGCGTAAATATTCATAAAAATCCTCACGTAAAAGGGATAATACTCGAAACCAAAATGCTTAGAAGAAAAGGCATCCGCGACTACACATAGTAAAGCGCGAATTGAACTACATGCGCAAAATACTTGAGCAAATGCAAAAGTTAAAGGCTTATATGGCTATTCAAAAAAGAAGTAAGACTCAAACGACACTTGAACAAAAAGAAGAAAATACATCTTTATTTACAAGAACGGGCCAAAACATTACAAGTGCAAAATGGGAAAAGAAAAAGCTAAACTGCAGCACCTTCGGAACCAGGAGGTAGATAAGTATCCTTATTGCCAAGAAGAGTATGTGGTTCCGCTGATGGCTCAACGCTTTCCCTAGTTTGGTCTTCGGCCTCATCACCTTCCGATACTTCTTCAGTTTTTGAAAACTCAAAATTGGAATCAGAAGAACCTAGAGCATCAAACTACAATGGGAGTCTATTATTTGCAGCCAACTCAAGCTCTCGGGCCTTAGCAATTTCGGCATCAATATCAATGATACCAACTTTGGCCTCTTCCAAGGTTTTCCTCCTCATGCTACAGATGGAATAAGTTTTTTCAACAATGAGGGAAGTCGCTCGGAGCTTAAGTTCTTCTTTTAGTTGAATAACCTCGGGGGAAAGGTTTTCCCGGGTGGATCTAGCATATTTGAGGCTGACGTCAAGCTCGAGGACAGTTGAACTAAAGAGCCTATTATGCTCGATAGTTTTCATGTACTTCTCTTCTAGCTGGGCATGTTTCGCCTCCACAACAGCAAGCTCTTCACTTTTGGAGTTCAAGGCTGCCTCCAAGTTAATCACTCTTTCAGCAGAGGCAGCCGCACTGTCAGTTGCAGAAAGAATGACGTTTTGGACTTCTGCCCACTTGGCCTTGGCCTCATCAAAATTAACCCTCAGCGGCCTAATTTCTTGGCTGAGGGTTACCACATCTTGCTCGCTTTGTTGCAAACGAGCCACCAAAATAGCGGCCTCAGTAGCTCTAGTTTCCAGCTCCGAGAGATGGAGAACAGTTTGGTCTCATTCCACCAAAAGTTGATCCTGTTCAGAAGTAAGTTCTTCCTTTTCACGAATCAACCTTTGAAGGCCCTCTGAGGCAAGAAACTTGGCCTATAAAATGAGAAGAGGAAAAACTTAGAATATATTTGTTCAAAAGTAGAAGAAATTAAAGAGGAAAGAAGGAACGTACCGCTGTGGCGTTATGCATAACATTGTTCAACAATCACTCGCCCGAGAGTGTCTGAATCTTTTCCCAATCTTTTTTTGAAGTCAAAGGCTTCTGGTAATTAGCAAGCTCCACCGGTTTTGATAGCATGTTGCACCCGATAGAGACCGAAAGAGTAATGTTCCTCCTCCTTTGTGGATCTTCAAAAGGAGCAGCATAATTTTGCCCCAAGTTCCCATGAACTGGGACTGTGGAAGAGAAATATCTTCTTCATGGTCAGGTGCGGCCGATGGAGACGGTGTAGCAACTGCTGGTGGAAGAGTAGACGAAGATGGAAATGATGTAGCAGTTGCTGGTGTTGGTGAAGGTGGAGATGAAGTTGATGGAGTTGAAGAGTGAAAAGCAGCTGCATCAAATGCAGTGTTAGTTGTATGAAGCTCGCCAACCACATATGGCAAGGACATGGTACTCACCCCCGCAACACCAGTTGCAACAATTGGGGCCCGAAAATAGGAGTTGACATATGCTACCAAATCAGACTCTCCTCAAAGTGCCGAGACATTGTCTTTAGTTGGTGTGACTATCTCAACAGGTCGAGCATCCTGTTGAGATGATAAGGATCATCGCCTTCTGTGATGACCTAAAAGGTTATCTTTAAATTTAATTGTTAATTCTGTGTTCTAAGACCTTGAAAATACTATTCATTATTTCTCGACTTGCGTGCGCAATTCGTAAAATTTTTCGGAAAGTTTTTATATGAAAAATTGATTAAAATATGAAATAGAGTCTTAAAACTCAACTGAGTTGACTTTGGTCAACATTTTGAGCAAACAGACTCGGATCAGTATTTTGACAATTTCGGTAGGTCCTTATCATGATTTGGGACTTGTGCGTATACTTAGAATTTAATTTGGAGGCCTCTATCTTGAATTATCGCCAGTTGGCGAAAACTAGAATTCTAAAGGCTTAAAGATTTCAAAGTTTGACCACAAATTGACTTTTATTGATAACGAGGCCGGAATCTGATTCTGAAAATTTTCATAGGTCCTTTATGTCATTTATGACTTGTGTGCAAATTTTAAGGTCAATTGGACTTGATTTGATAGGTTCTGGCGTCGTTTGTAGAAATTAGAAGTTTCAAAGTTCATTAGGCTAGAATCTATGTGTGATTCGTGTTTTTAGTGTTGTTGGATGTGATTTGAGGTTTCGACTAAGTTTGTATGATATTTTAGGACTTGTTAGTAAATTTGATTGAGGTCCCGAGCGAGTTCCGGATGGTTAACAGATTGAATTTCGGACTTGGAATGCTGCTGGAAATTTTCTGATGCTTGTTCTAGTTTCCTTCTTTGCGTTCGCGAGGGGAGTCTCGCGCCCGCAAAGAGGAAATTTGGACTGGCACATTTTGTGCTTCGCGTTCGCGACCAAGGGCACGAGTTCGCGAAGGGTCGAGGTGCAAAGCTTCGCGTTCGCGATAAAAGCCTCACGTTCGCAAAGGGGAAATTACCGGAGAGGATTTTTGCCTACGCGTTCGCGAAGGGCAGCTCGCGTTCGCGTATGCCAAGCAAGGCAAGGCATCGCATTCACAAGGTTGCCTTCGCGTTCGTGAAGGGCAATGTTTGGCAGTACAAAAATGTGCTTCGCGAACACGAGGCACTGACCGCGTTCGCAAAGAATAAAAATCTGAAAAACAGAACTTAAGTTCTAGAAATGGGATTTCGACCCATTTTTCACCATTTTCGATTTTGTGCTCGGGTAAGACGATTTTTGGGCGCTTTTCTCGGGAAAATATTGGGGTATGTGTTCCTTATTCTATATTGATTATATTTCATGATTCCATACTCATTTACATCATGAATCCGTGAATTTATGGAAGCAAATCAGATTTTTATAAAATCTTCCAAAAATATAAAATGAAGATTTGAAAGCCAATCCGATGTCGGAATTCGATAATTTTTATATAGTTGAACTCGTATTGGAACGGGTGTTTGGATTTTGCAAGGTTTTCCGTGATTCGAGATGTGGGACCCACTACTGATTTTTAAAATAAATTTTGGACTTTTATCCGGAAAATTTATAAATTCATATGGAATTAATTCCTACGATTTGTCTTGAGTATATTGAATTGATTATGACTAGATTTGAGAATTTCGGACACGAATTCGCGAGGCAAAGGTTTATTGGTTTCTTGAAATTTGGTTGCAAAGGGAGGTAAGTGTCGTGGTTAATCTTGACTTGAGGGAATAGAACCCTTAAATTATGTTTTATGTGAGATGCATGTGAATCACGTATAGGCAAGGTGACGAGTGTCTATACGTAGTCAAATTAATTGTTTGCATAATTACTTGAAAAATCATAAATCGTTTTAAATCATGAATTAATTATTATATTAATTGTTTCACTCATATTCCTTATCAAATATTAATTCTTGAATTCCTGCAATAATTGTCACATGCTTATTTGACTTATGTGTCTTAATTGCTATTTGATATGTAGCATACTAAATATTAAGCTGCCTATTATCTCCATGATTTTCACAATTAATGGCTAATTATCATTGTTGTTTCATAAATAAATTATAATTATTGTGTGCCTTGATGCTTAATAGTTTTTCATTGGACGTGGTATTTATTGGAGTAATGTTTATTACATTTATGAGTTGTTAAGATAAATTGGGGGATCGGGTTGCACATCGCAACGAAAGTAAAAGTAAATCTATATTGGGGGAGCGGATTGCATGCCGCAACAAACTTATTTAAAAGTCTATATTGGGGGATCGGATTGCACGCCGCAACAGACTTATTTAAAAGGCTATATTGGGAGATCGGGTTGCACGCCACAACAGAATCGATTAAAATGAATATATTGGAGGAGCGGGTTGCACGCCGCAACAGAAGTGAATATGATATATTATGGGAGTGGGCTGCACACTGCAACGGAAATTGATTGAAATAATAATTGGTTATGACTGCTGAGTTGGCTTCAACTATTAAAATGAGTTACATGATTTATTTCTATTATTGTAGTTATTACTATTATTGCATACAAGTTAATGTAAGTGACCTGCCTTAGCCGCGTCACTACTTCGTCGAGATTAGGCTCGGCACTTACCAGTATATGGGGTCGGTTGTACTGATATTACACTCTGCACTTCTTGTGCATATTTCGGAGTTGGTCCCAGCGGCGTACCATAGACTTGCTCGGATTTCAGCTACTCAGAGGAGACTTGAGGTATAACTGCACAACGTCCGCAGTTTTGAAGTTCCCGTCTACCTTATTTTAGTTGTGTGTTTGCTTTCAGACAGCTTTATTTTATTCAGACCTTTATTTGTATTATTCTAGAAGCTCGTGCACTTTTGACACCAATTCTGGGATGATATTTAGACATCGCTATTATTATGGATTATTCACTACATTTCAGACTTTACTTCCGCATTGGTTTCCTTATTATTAATTAATTTTAAATTGTTTTAAAATTGCTAATATTATTTTAACGTTGGCTTGCCTAGCAAGTGAAATGTTTGGTGCCATCACGGTGCCGAAGGTGGGAATTTCGGGTCGTGACAGTTGGTATCAGAGCACTAGGTTACATAGGTCCCACGAGTCACGAGCAAACTTAGTAGAGTCTGATGGATCAGCACAGAGACATCTGTACTTATATTTCAGAGGCTATGAAGTTTAGGAACAATATCACTTCTTTCTTATCCTATCGTGCGATCTTATTCTATCATCGATAATTGAACCATTCTATTCTTATTCTCTCACAGGTGGCGAGAACACGTAATACATCTACTGACGGACAGGGACCAGAGCCCCCGGTGGCAACTATGGCTAGGGGTAGAGGTCGAGGCCTAGGCCGTGCTACAGGAAGAGGCAGAGGTAGAGCTCAGTCTAGAGCTCGAGCAGCAAAACCTATTGTAGATCCTCAGGTGAGGGTTCATAGCTACTCCGATGCTTCAGGACGCTCTAGTCCATCTTGTGAGTCTTATGGAGGGCGTGGCCCAGAATGGTACATTTCCAGTGGCACCAGCCATCTCATAGGCTGGGGGAGGAGCAAAAACTCCCACTACTCCCGCTCTGGAACAGATGGCCCCCCAGAATCAGGTTCCCGCAGCCTCACTAGTTGGGGTAGTTCAGCCAGTTGTTGCAGCACAGACCGGTGATAGGCCCGCCATGTCTTTTGAGCCTTATTGAGACTGGATAAGTTTACCAAGCTCTTTCCAGTTCACTTCAGTGGTACACCTTCTGAGGACCCACAAGATTATCTTGACCGCTGTCATGAGGTGCTGCGGAACATGGGTATAGTTGAGACCAATAGGGTTAATTTTGCTGTATCTCAGATGACGGGTTCCGCCAAGAGGTGGTGGAGAGATTATACATTGACCAGACAAGTTAGATCGCCTGCACTTACCTAGGAGCAGTTCTCGCAGCTATTTCTAGAGAAGATCCTTCCTATCACACTGAGAGAGGATTACCGCAAGCAATTTGAGCATCTACAATAGGGAAGTATGACTGTTACTCAGTATGAGTCCCGTTTTGTGGATTTAGCCCGTCATGCTCTCCTTTTACTACCTACTGAGGGAGAGAGTGAGGAGGTTTATTGAGGGACTCACTCACCCTATTAGGCTTCAAATGGACAAGGAGGCCGGAAGTGAGATTTTCTTTTCAGGCGGCTGCTAATGTCGCGAGGAGGATCGAGATGGTTTTTGCACAGGAAAGAGGGCAGAGGTATGATAAGAGGCCTCGTCATTTCTGTGGTTTTAGTGGTGCCTCGTCTGAATGCAGGGACAATTTTGGTAGGGGTCATCCTCCCAGACCGTTTCATTCAGCACTTCAGTCTTCTCCCGGTGCTTCAGGGAGTCACGGTCCTACTATGCCTTACTCTGGGCAGCCATCATTTAGTGCACATTTAGCTCCTACCAGTGCACCACTACTCCAAAGTCACTACGGTGGTTATCCGGCCCGTTTGGGTTAGCTTCAGCTTCAGCAGCCATGACATCAGGATGGGTGTTATGAGTGCGGGAACATTGGTCACATCAGGAGATATTGCCCTAGGTTGTTGAGTAACATAGCTAGGCAGGATTCTCGTGCCATCATACCGGCACCGGTTGCTTTACCACCTGCTCAGCCAGCTAGAGGTAGGGGCCAGACAGCTAAAGGTAGAGGCCAGGCAGCTAGAGGTGGAGGTCAGACCGTTAGAAGTGGAGGCCAGCCAGTTAGAGGCCGTCCTAGAGACGCAGTTCAGAGTGGTAGGGCCCAACCCCGATTTTATGTTTTTCCAGCTAGGCCTGAGGCCGAGTGATCTGATGCTGTGATCACATGTATTATTCCAGTTTGCCATAGAGATGCTTCAGTTCTATTTGATCCAGGATCTACTTATTCCTATATGTCCTCCTATTTTGCTTCGTATTTAGTTATGCCTCGTGATTCTCTGAGTGCTTCTGTGGGTGTATCTATACCGGTGGGAGACTCTGTTGTAGTAGACCATGTCTATCGTTCGTGTGTGGTTACTATTGGTAGTCTTGAGACTAGTGTGGATCTTCTACTTTTTGATATGGTAGATTTTGATGTCATCTTGGGTATGGATTGGCTGTCACCTTATCATGATATTTTAGATTGTCATGCCAAGACGGTGACCCTAGCCATGCTGGGGTTACCTCGGTTAGAGTGGAAAGGAACTCCTGGTCATTCTTCCAGCAGGGTTATTTCTTATATGAAAGCTCGATGTATGGTCGAGAAAGGGTGTCTAGCCTATTTGGCTTATATTCGTGATCCCAGAGCGAATGTTCCTTCTATGGACTTGCCAGAGTTGAAAGAATTGAAGGAACAATTACAATACTTGCTCGATCAGGGATTCATTAGACTCAGTGTCTCACCTTGGGATGCAGCAATATTATTTGTAAAGAAGAAAGATGGTTCAATGCGAATGTGTATAGATTATCGGCAGTTGAACAAGGCCACTATCAAAAACAAATATCCGCTGCCAAGAATTGATGACTTATTTGATCAGCTTCAGGGTGCCAAGGTATTTTCGAAGATCGATTTGAGCTCTGGTTACCATCAGTTGAAGATTAGGGCATATGATGTCCCTAAGACAGCTTTTCGAACTCGGTATGGGCATTACGAATTCCTAGTGATGTCATTTGGGTTGACAAATGTCCCAGCTGCATTTATGGATTTGATGAATCGAGTGTTCAAGCCCTATTTGGATTCTTTTATTGTTGTATTCATCGATGATATCTTGATTTACTCCAGCAGTCGAGAGGAGCATGAACATCATCTTCGGAGTGTGCTTCAGACATTGAAGAATAATCAATTATATGCCAAATTTTTGAAATGTGAATTTTGGTTAGACTCAGTTGCCCTTTTGGGGCATGTTTTATCGGCACAAGGCATAAAAGTTGATCCTAAGAAGATTGAGGTTGTTCAGAATTAGCCTAGACCTACTTCAGTTACAAAGATCCGGAGTTTCCTAGGTTTGGCAGGTTAATATCGTCGGTTTGTGGAGGGGTTTTCATCTGTAGCAAGCCTATTGACCAGACTGACATAGAAAGGTGCCCCATTCAGATGGTTAGATGAGTGTGAGTTGAGATTTCAGAAGCTCAAGACTACTCTAACTATGACGCCAGTATTGGTATTACCCACAGGTTCAAGATCTTATATGGTATATTGTGATGCATCTCACATTGGGCTTGGTGCAGTATTAATGCAAGATGGCAGGGTGATTGCATACGCGTTGCGACAATTGAAAGTTCACGAGAAGAATTATCCTGTTCATGACTTAGAATTGGCAGCCATTGTTCATGCGCTGAAGATTTGGAGGCATTACCTCTACGGTGTCTCGTGTGAGGTATTTACTTATCATCGTAGACTTTAGTATCTGTTCAAACAAAAAGATCTCAATTTGAGGTAGAGACGATGGTTGGAGTTGTTGAAAGACTATGATATCGCCATTTTGTATCACCCCAGAAAGGCTAATATGGTGTTCGATGCCTTGAGTAGAAAGGTTGTGAGTATGGGCAGCCTTGCTTATATTCTGGTTGGTGAGAGACTGTTAGCTGTAGATGTCCAAACTTTTGCTAATCAGTTCGTGAGGTTAGATGTTTCAGAACCTAGTCGGGTTCTAGTTGCACAGTCGCTCGGTCTTCTTTATGTGAGCGCATCAGAGAGCGGCAGTATGATGTTCCTCATTTACTTGTCCTCAAGGACACGGTGCAACACGGTGATGCCAAACAAGTTGTTGTGGGGGAAGATGGAGTTTTGCGAATATAGGGTCGTATTTGTGTGCCTAATGTGGATGGGCTTCGTGAATTAATTCTGGAAGAGGCCCACAGTTTCAGGTATTCTATTCATCCAGGTGCCGCTAAAATGTATCAAGCTTTACGGCAACATTATTGGTGGAGGAGAATAAAGAAGGACATAGTTGCATATGTAGCTCGGTGTCTAAATTGTCAACAAGTCAAGTACGAGCATCAGAGACTTGGTGATTTGCTTCAGAAGTTAGAAATTCCTGAGTGGAAGTGGGAGTGTATCGCTATGGATTTTGTTGTTGGGCTCCCACGAACTCAGAGAAAATTTGACACAGCTTGGGTCATTGTGGACAGGTTGACCAAGTCAGTACATTTCATTCTGGTGGCAGTTACCTATTCTTCAGAGCGGTTAGCTGAAATTAACATTCGTGAGATTGTCTGCCTTCACGGTGTGCCCGTGTCTATTATTTCAGATCGAGGTACGCAGTTTACCTCACACTTTTGGAGGGTTGTACAGCGTAAGTTAGGCACGCGGGTTGAGTTGAGTACAACATTTCATCCACAAACAGACTGACAGTCAGAGCGCACTATTCAAATATTGGAAGATATGGTTCGCGTTTGTGTTATAGACTTTGGAGGTTCTTGGGATCAGTTCTTGCCACTTGCGGAGTTTGCTTATAATAATAGCTAGCAGTCGAGCATTCAGATTGCTCCATATGAGGCATTGTACGGAAGGCGATGCCGTTCGCCAGTTGGCTAGTTCGAATCGGGAGAGGCTCGGTTGTTGGGTACCGATTTGGTACAGGATGCCTTGGATAAGGTCAAGGTTATTCAAGATCGACTTCGCACAGCTCAGGCTAGGCAAAAGAGTTATGCCGACCATAAGGTTTGTGATATTGCATTCATGGTTGGAGAAAGAATATTGCTCCGGGTTTCACCTATGAAAGGTGTGATGAGGTTCGGAAAGAAGGGTAAGTTGAGCCCTAGGTATATTGGACCCTTTGAAATTCTTGAAAGGGTGTGTGAAGTAGCCTACAAGCTTGCATTACCACCTAGTTTATCAGTGATTCATACGGTGTTCCATGTGTCTATGCTTCGGAAATATCATGGTGATCCGTCCCATGTGTTAGATTTTAGCTCAGCCCAATTGGACAAAGATTTGACTTAGGAAGAGGAGCCAGTAGTTATTCTAGCCCGGCAGGTCCGACAGTTGAGGTCTAAGAGTTATCCTTCAGTTCGGGTATAATGGAGAGGTCAGCTGGTAGAAGCATCTACCTGGGAGTCTGAGTCGGACATGCATAGTAAATATCCACACTTTTTCACCAACTCAGGTACTTTTCTAATTCCGTTCGAGGACGAACGTTTGTTTTAGAGGTGGAGAATGTGATGATCCAAAAGATCATCTTTAAATTTAAGTGTTAATTCTGTGTTCTAAGACCTCGAAGAGCACTATTCATCATTCCTCGACTTGCGTGCACAATCCGTAAAATTTTCCGAAAAGTTTTTATATCAAAAAATGATTAAAATGTGAAATAGAGCCTTAAAACTCAACGGAGTTAACTTTGGTCAACATTTTGATAAAAACGGACACGGATCAGTGCTTTGACAGTTCTGGTAGGTCCGTATCGTGATTTGGGACTTGGGCGTATGCCCGAAATGTAATTTGGAGGCCCCTAGCTTGAATTATCGCCAGTTGGCGAAAACTAGATGCCTAAAGGCTTAAAGATTTCAAAGTTTGACCACAAATTGGTTTTTAATGCTATCAGGGCTGGAATCCGATTTTGAAAATTTTCATAGGTCCGTTATGTCATTTATTACTTGTGTGCAAAATTTGATATCAATCGGACTTGATTTGATAGGTTCTGGCGTCGTTTGTAGAAATTGGAAGTTTAAAAGTTCATTAGGCTTGAATCTATGTGTGATTTGTGTTTTTAGTGTTGTTGGATATTATTTAAGGTTTTGACTAAGTCCGTATGATGTTTTAGGACTTGTTGTTATATTTGATTGAGGTCCCGAGGGCCTCGGGCGAGTTCCGGATGGTTAACGGATTGAATTTCGGACTTGGAATGCTGCTGGAAATTTCCCGATGCTTGTTCTGGTTTCCTTCTTCGCGTTCGTGAGGGGAGTCTCGCATTCGCGAAGAGGAAATTTGAACTTGCACATTTTGTGCTTCGCGTTCGCGACCAAGGGAACGCGTTCGCGAAGGGTCGAGGTGCAAAGCTTCGCGTTCGTGATAGAAGCCTCGTGTTCGCGAAGGGGTAATTACCAGAGAGGATTTTTGCCTTCGCGTAGGCCAAACCAGGAAAGGCATCGCGTTCGCTAGGTTGCCTTCATGTTCGCGAAGGGCAATGTTTGGCAGAACAAAAATGTGCTTCGCGAACGCGAGGCACTGACCGCGGTCGCGAAGAAGAAAAATTTGAAAAATAGAACTTAAGTTCTGGAAATGGGATTTCAACCCATTTTCTACCATTGTTGATTTTGAGCTCGGGTAAGACGGAATTTAGGCGATTTTCACGGAAAAACATTGGGGTAAGTGTTCCTTATCCTATATTGATTATATTTCATGATTCCATACTCATTTACGTCATGAATCCGTGAATTTATGAAAGAAAAATCAGATTTTTATAAAATCTTCCAAAAATGTAAAATGAAGATTTGAAAGCCAATCCGATGTCGGAATTTGATAATTTTTGTATGGTTAAACTCGTATCGGAACAGGTGTTTGGATTTTGCGAGATTTTGTGGGATTCGATATGTGGGTCCCATTGTTGATTTTTAAAATAAATTTCGGATTTTTATCCGAAAAATTTGTAAAGTCATATGGAATTAATTCCTACGATTTGCATTGAGTATATTGAATTGATTATGAATAGATTTGAGGATTTTGGAAATGAATTCACGAGGCAAAGGTTTATTGGATTCTTGAAATTTGGTTGCAAAGGGAGGTAAGTGTCGAGGTTAATCTTGACTTGAGGGAGTAGAACCCTTAAATTATTTGTTATGTGAGATGCATGTGAATCACGTATAGGTAAGGTGACGAGTGTCTATACGTAGTCAAATTAATTGTTTGCATAATTACTTGAAAAATCATAAATCTTTTTAAACATGAATTAATTATTATATTAATTATTTCGCTCATATTCCTTGTCAAATATTAATTCATAAATTCATGCAATAATTGTCACATGCTTCTTTGACTTATGTGTCTTAATTGCTATTTGATATGTAGCATACTAAATATTAAGCTGCCTATTATCTCCATGATTTTCACAATTAATGGCTAATTATCATTGTTGTTTCATAAATAAATTATAATTATTGTGTGCCTTGATGCTTAATAGTTTTTCATTGGACGTGGTATTTATTGGAGTAATGTTTATTACAATTATGAGTTGTTAAAATATATTGGGGGATTGGGTTGCACGCCGCAACGAAAATGAAAGTAAATCTATATTGGGGGATCGGATTGCACGCCGCAACAGACTTATTTAAAAGTTTATATTGGGGGATCGGATTGCACGCCGCAACAGACTTATTTAAAAGTCTATATTGGGGGATCGGGTTGTATGCCGCAACAGAATTGATTGAAATGAATATATTGGAGGAGCGGGTTGCACGCCGAAACAGAAATGAATATGAATATATTATGGGAGCGGGTTTCATGCTGCAATGGAAATTGATTGAAATAATAATTGGTTATGACTGGTGAGTTGGCTTCAACTATTAAAATGAGTTACCTGATTTATTTCTAATATTGCGGTTATTACTATTTTTGCTTACAGGTTAATGTAAGTGACATGTCTTAGCCTCGTCACTACTTCGTCGAGGTTAGGCTCGGCACTTACCAGACATGGGGTCAGTTATACTGATATTGCACTCTGCACTTCTTGTGCAGATTTCGGAGTTGGTCCCAGCGGCGTACCATAGACTTGCTTAGATTTCAGCTACTTAGAGGAGACTTGAGGTATAACTGCACATCGTTCGCAGTTCTGAAGTCCCCGTCTACCTTATTTTAGATGTGCGTTTGCTTTCAGGCAGCTTTATTTTATTCAGACCTTTATTGGTATTATTCTAGAAGCTCGTGCAGTTGTGACACCAATTCTGGGATGGTATTTAGACATCGCTGTTATTATGGATTATTCACTATATTTCAGACTTTACTTCCGCATTGGTTTCCTTGTTATTAATCAATTTAAAATTATTTAAAAATGTCACGACCCGGAATTCCCACCGTCGGAACCGCGATGGCGCCTAACTATTAACTTGCTAGGCAAGCCAATGTTAGAGAATTATTTAAACCAATCCTTATTCCATTCAGTAAATAATAGCAATTAGCTAAGACGAATTATAGTGAGTGCGGAATAATATGATGAATTTGCATTAGTTACTACCACCCGGATCTGGAGTCACAATTCACGAGCATTCTTGAATTCACTACAAGAATGGTCTGAAAAGAATACAACTATTTGGATGAAAGAAACAGTAAAATAGAAAGGATAGATGGGGACTTCAAGGTTTGTGAACGCCGACAGATCTACCTTGAATTGAGGATAACGTCCAACAGCTAAAATCTCCATCAACCCGAGCCGGTACCAAAATCTGCACAGAAAGTGCAGAGTGCAGTATCAGTACAACCAACCCCATGTACTGGTAAGTGTCGAGCCTAACCTCGACAAAGTAGTGACGAGGCTAAGGCAAGGCACCTACAAATCAACCTGTACAATTTAACAGTGTATATACAAATAACAGTAATGAAATGCTAAACAGGCCATATCGGGAGGGGGAAACATGCTGGGGGAAATATGAGATAAAGGACTACAGCAGAATGATAACTGGAACAACCAATATACTATGAATCAACAGAAACAACGAATACAGTAAAGGAAAAATGCATGGCATCACCCTTTGTGCTTTTACTATCAATCTCACCATAGAAACAATAGAAACGACACAGCATCACCCTTCGCGCATTAACACTCACAATATGACACGACATCACCATTCGTGCATTAACACTCACAATATGTCACGGCATCACCCTTCGTGCATTAACACTCACAATATGGCACGGAAACACTCTTCGTGCATTAACACTCACAATATGTCACGACATCACCCTTCGTGCATTAACACTCACAATATGGCACGGCATCACCCTTCGTGCATTAACACTCACAATATAGCACGGCATTACCCTTCGTGCATTAACACTCGCAATATGGCATAGCATCACCCTTTGTGCATTAACACTCATAATATAGCACGAAATCCCCATTCGTGCATTAACACTCTCCCTTACCATAATGAAATGAACAATTAACAACAGGGAGATAGAATAACATGTACACGCCTTACTTTAACGTTTGGTTCCACAATATCAATCTCAACTTTGAAATAAATACTCAATTTTCACCAGAAGATCCGTAAACATGATAAGGACGATAAGTTTAACAACACTAGTCTAAACACGTAGCAATTAAGCATAGGAAAAACTCACTATGAGAAAAAACGGAAAAAAACGGGAAAACAGCTAAATTGGCGGCGCATAGGTACTCGTCACCTTACGTATACTCTGCTCACATGAATTTCACATAGCAAATAATCTGAGGTTCCTAATTCCCTTAAGTCAAAGTTAGACACAACACTTACCTTGCTTCGAAGGCCACTTAATTTTTAATCATAGCTTTTTCTCTAGAATTTACCTCCAAACCACTCGTATCTATTCAAATATGACTCACAAATATCAAATATTGCTAAAGGAATCAACAAATCAACCTGTACAATTTAACCTCGACAAAGTAGTGACGAGGCTAAGGCAAGGCACCTACAAATCAACCTGTACAATTTAACAGTGTATATACAAATAACAGTAATGGAAATCTAAACAGGCCATATCAGGAGGGGGACACATGCTGGGGGAAATACGAGATAAAGGACTACAACAGAATGATAACTGGAACAACAAATATACTATGAATCAACAGAAACAATGAATACAGTAAAGGAAAAATGCACGGCATCACCCTTTGTGCTTTTACTCTCAATCTTATCATAAAAACAATACAAACGACATGACATCACCCTTCGTGCATTAACACTCACAATATGTCACGACATCACCCTTCGTGCATTAACACTCACAATATGTCACGACATCACCCTTCGTGCATTAACACTCACAATATGTCACAGCATCACTCTTCGTGCATTAACACTCACAATATGGCACGGAAACACCCTTCGTGCATTAACACTCACAATATGGCACGGCATCACCCTTCGTGCATTAACACTCGTAATATGGCACAACATCACCCTTCGTGCATTAACACTCACAATATAGCAC
>AWOL01S0006076.1:5776-24615 GCA_000715115.1 Nicotiana otophora
TGCAAAGCTTACTCATAAGTGGAGCACAATAGGAGGACTCGTCTCGATACTAAGAACAGAATCAAGTTAAGGAAATTATTCCTTTATATTAAATCGAAGTCGTACATGTAATGACACCATCTGATGTAGCGACCTCCGCCATACCATAAAACAAATATAACAACGGCTGGGTCTCCACCTCTAAGACGCCTTCTACCCGCCTGTCCTCCACCCTTAACTGACCGTGTGGGTGGTGTAGTAACTGCAATGGGGCACGTAGCCTGAGTGATGTGATGAAATATATCTCTCCCAAGTTTGAGACAATTTTCTCATGATGTGCCTGGTATCACCGTATTCATAACAACCCCTTTGCGGGTTTGGATGCTCATATTGAGTATGTGCCAGATAACTGGAATAACCATTTGTAGGAACTCATGTCGGTGGTGCATTACAAGAACTTACTGGTGCACCCCAGGTAAACCGATGTGCGGACTGTGCGGACTGGGCTGGCCGACTGCCCTCGCCCTCGCCATAATGATTTATACTTGTAGAATAGAATCCACTGAATCCCCCACAACCTCGAGATGTCTTGGTCTCCTTAGTTTCCTTTTTTTCCCCTCACCCCTAACACGTTCTAATATCTTGGCAATTTCTACCACTAGCAAAAATGAAGTATTAGCCTGTAGCTCCCGAGTCATACAAAATTTTACGATTATTATTGGGTCCTTTAATGAGTCTATGGACTCGCTCTCTGGCTATAGGAAGCAAAGTAGGAATATGACGGGCTAACTTATTGAACCTCATGGCATATTATGACATCGTCATGGTGACCTGACGCAACCGTTCAAACACTATACACCACGTATTACGGAGAGTCCGGGAACAAACTCTTTCAAAAGCGTTTAGGAAAACCAGCTTAAGCTGGTTGTACTTTTAAGTTCATTCAATTCACACAGGCAGGGTGATTGAGGTGCGTGCTTCGCAAGTTTTTTACTTTCTTCACACAACAAAACAAAGGCATGTCGAATCCGGACCTGTTCGAAAAGACCAGATCCATCAACAAACCTAGGTCCAATATTTGCGTGTACGAGCTAGCCATTAACAGACGGACATTCTTTTACCGCAGTCTTCCCCTATTGGGCATAGCCTTTTCTCCGTTAGGCTCCTATAAGGGCGGGTATGAGAAGTTATACTAAGTTACTTACGGATGTATGCATGAGGTCCGGGAACACTTTGGGGTGAACACCTATCCGAACAAGTAGGGTCAATAGTTCGGCATTATGAGAACTGAGCCAAGTGGGCGGTGTTGCATTGGCTGGTTTGCCCTCTTCATAGGCTTGCCACGGACACCTGTGGAGAATTATCTCTTCAAAGGCCAATTTCTTCTTTTGTTATGCTGACTCAACACTGTTGAGCTGACCCATTTCTTAACATACTCTTCGATTCTTCTCATAGGTAACCCTTACCCCTATTTATACACAACTATCACAAAAGTCGAGCTCCATATAGACAAATCTTGGCACGAACCACATAGTCCATAATCTCGTCAACCACTGTACTTCCTCCGAAGCACCCCAAAATCCGTAACCATGATGTCCATGCTGAGTAGACCTTCTATAAATTTAAAATTGTTTCTCTAAATCCTTTGGTACTGATGTATAGGATTATTATGTATGCGGACATACGGCAAGTCCCAACCTTATCCTCTATAAAATCTCAGGCCTTAAACATGTGTAAATTTTGGGGAACCTTTCAGTACCACATATATGCATTTCAGGCCAAAACTGATAAAACACATGACCCCACAATCCATCCATTGATAGTGGAAGCCCCCCCACTCGACGCGAAGTCATAGTTCACCATGCCCGAGGATCCATAATATTAACCTTCACAGCTCGTATAAATCATCCAGATGCCAAAGTATGTTGCACCCCCCCACATGATTCACTGGGTGGTCTCTTAATGTGCCTGCATCTTCAGTGGGAACCACACGTTGGGGAATGTTTGAGCATCTATCACTCTCTCGTAGTCCATATATGGCATCACGAACCGTTGACGCACAACTGATGCCAAGTGCGCAATCTCATACATGAGTGGATACAAAGGAATACTAGATATATGTTTCAAGCTAAATCAATGTCGCACGATAAAGAATGAAAGAAGTGATATTGTTCCTAAACATTATAGCCTCTGAGAGATAAGTACATACGTCTCCGTAGCAATCCTTCAGAATCTACTAAGCTTGCTCGTGACTCGTGAGACCTATGTAACGTAGTGCTCTGATACAAACTTGTCACGGCCCAAAATTCCCACCGCCAGGACAGTGATGGCGCCTAACATTTCACTTGCTAGGCAAGCCAACGTTAGAGAATCATTTAAACCAATCCTTATTCCATTCAGTAAATAACAGCAATTAGCTAAGATGAATTATAGTGAGTGCAGAATAATATAATAAAACTGCATTAATTACTACCACCCGGATTTGAAGTCACAATTCACGAGCATTCAAGAATTCACTACAAGAATAGTCTGAAAAGAATACAACTGTTTGGATGAAAGAAACAGTAAAATAGAAAGGATAGACGGGGACTTCAAGGTATATAAACGCCTACAGATCTACCTTGAATTGCGGATAACGGGTCCAACATCTAAAATCTCCATCAACCCGAGCCGGTACCAAAATCTGCACAGAAAGTGCAGAGTGCAGTATCAGTACAACCGATCCCATGTACTGGTAAGTGTCGAGCCTAACCTCGACAAAGTAGTGACGAGGCTAAGGCAAGGCACCTACAAATCAACCTGTACAATTTAACAGTGTATATACAAATAACAGTAATGGAGAGCTAAACAGGACATATCGGGAGGGGAAAACATGCTGGAGGAAATACGAAATAAAGGACTACAACAGAATGATAACTGGAACAAACAATATACTATGAATCAACAGAAACAACGAATATAATAAAGGAAAAATGCACGTCATCACCCTTCGTGCTTTTACTCTCAATCTCACCATAAAAATAATAGAAACGGCACGGCATTACCCTTCGTGCATTAACACTCACAATATGGCACGACATCTCCTTTCGTGCATTAACACTCACAATATGGCACGGCATCACCCTTCGTGCATTAACACTCACAATATGGCACGGCATCACCCTTCATGCATTAACACTCACAATATGGCACGACATCACCCTCCGTGCATTAACACTCGCAATATAGCACGGCATCACCCTTCGTGCATTAACACTCGCAATATGGAACGACATCACCCTTCGTACATTAACACTCACAATATAGCACGACATCACCCTTCGTGCATTAACACTCTCCCTTACCATAATGTAATGAACAATTAACAACAGGGAGATAGAATAACATGTACACGCCTTACTTTAACGTTTGGTTCCACAATATCAATCTCAACTTTGAAATAAATACTCAATTTTCACTAGAATATCCGGAAACATGATAAGGACGATAAGTTTAACCACACTAGTCTAAACAGGTAGCAATTAAGCATAGAAAAAGACAATATGAGAAAAAACGGAAATAAAACCGGTAAAACAGGTAAATTGGCGGCGCATAGGTACTCGTCACTTCACGTATACGCCGCTCACATGAATTTTACATAGCAAATAATCTGAGGTTCCTAATTCCCTCAAGTCAAAGATAGACACAACACTTACCTTACTCCGCAGACTACTTAATTCTCAATCACAGGTTTTCCTCTAGAATTCACCACCAAACCTCTTGTAACTATTCAAATGTGACTCAATAATATCAAATATTGCTAAAGGAATCAATTATATTGCATAAATTAAATTTCCCAAATTTTGCTCCAAATAGTCAAATATTGACCCCGGACCTGCTTGGTCAAAATTCGAGGTTCGGACCAAAATCCATTTACCTATTTACCCCCGAGCCCGGATATATAATTGGTTTCGGAATATGACCTCAAATTGAGGTCTAAATCCCCAAAGTTTCGAAATCCCTAGTTTCTACCCAAACCCCTAATTCTACCATGAAAACTCTAGAGTTTAGATTGAACATTTATGAAATAAAATGGATAATTGAACGAATATGATTTAGAATCGCTTACCAATACTTTGGGGAAGAAATTAACTCTAGTAAATCGCCTCTAGCCCGTTTGTTTTTATGAAAGTTGGATAAATGGCTTATTCCCATTTTTGTTTCTGTTTTATGCACTGGACGACAGTGTGCATCGCATTCGCGAGGCCACTGTCGCGTTCGCAAAGAGTATAGGCTGCCAAGCCTTCGCGTTCGCGAGACCTTGCTTGCGTTCGCGAAGCTCACTCCCCCTGGCCTTCGCGTTCGCGAGACATTGCTCGCGTTCGAGATGAAGGAAAGACCAACCTTCCCCCAGGTCCCCAAGTGCTTCACGTTCGCGATGAGCCTGTCGTGTTTGCGAAGGGTAAAACCCCCATCACTTCGCGTTCGCAACCAGAACTTCGCGTTCGCAAAGAAGAAATCTCAGCCTGACCAGTATACTCTTCGCGTTAGCGAGAGTACCTTCGCGAACGGGAAGAAGGACATGCCAGAACACCTACTGCAGCAAAATACCAGATTTTCCCAAGTCCAAAACACCCCGTGGCCTATCTGAAACTCACCCGAGCCCTCGGGGCACCAAACCAAATATGCACATAAGTCTAAAAATATCATACAAACTTGCTCGCGCAATCCAATCACCAAAATAACACCTAGAACTACAAATGTAGCACCAAATCAAATGAAATTCTCAAGAACACTTTAAAATTTTTATTTTCTCAACCGGACGTCCGAATCATGTCAAACCAACTCTGTTTCTCACCAGATCTCACATATAAGTCATAAATATTATAATGAACCTGTACCGGGCTCCGGAACCAAAATATGGACCCGATATCAACAAGGCCAAACATCAACCAATTCTTTAAAACAATTATATTTTTAGACTTTTAAGTTTTATCAAAAATTCGTAACTCGAGGTAGAGACCTCCTAATTCGATTTCGGGCATACGCCCAAGTCTCATAATTCAATACGGACCCATCGAGATCGTCAAAATACGGATTTGGGCACGTTTACCAAAACTATTGACCTAAGTTAACAAAAATCAACTTTTAAGGCAAAACTTCTTATTTTCATAAATTTTCAACATAAAAGCTTTCCGAAAATATGCCCGGACTGTGCACGCAAATCGAGGAGGGTAAAAATGATATTCGTAAGGCTTAAGAGCACAGAATCAAGTTCTAAAACATAAGCTGACCTTTTGGGTCATCGCAAAAAATGGCTAATATTATTTTAACGTTGGCTTGCCTAGCAAGTGAAATGTTAGGTGCAATCACGGTCCCGAAGGTGGGTATTTCGGGTCGTGACACCTTCTGTGTAAAGAAGATCCCTCATAAACTTCTTCTTCATCATCAATCATCACGGTGTCTAGGACCGGCCCAGAAGGAGGACCATTCATCATCGCCACCAGAGATGATTCGGGGGTATCAACCTTTGCCCTATTATTCTTTTTCCCGGCCGCGGAGGAGCGTCTTTTCTTTGTTTGTTTATCCTCTGGTCGGGGACTCTATAAAGAAATATTTGCCACCAAAATAGGCCCGGAGATACCTGTTCGGGTAAGTGCTTCCTGAAGCAGCCTTGCTGCATCAGCAGGATCAGTGTCACGACCCAAAAATCCCATCGTAGGCGTCGTGATGGCACTTAGTCTCTAAGACTAAGTAAGCCGATTATAATCATAAATCAAGACATTTTTTTTATAAATTAATACAAACTTCCAAGACTGGTAATACTGAGACACGGACTCTAACTGAATATATGAAATTATCTCGAGGATAGAATATAATTCTTTCAAATAAATACTTTTGAATATAATTCTTTCAAGTAAATATCTTTCAAATATAATACCTTCAAGTAAATATTTTTCAAATATACTTCTTTCAAGTAAATATCTTTCTAATATAATTCTTTCAAATAAATATATTTCTAATATAATTCTTTCAAATAAAAGTCACTATGTGACACCTCATTTAACTTACCTGGCGTGAGAAATATATTCAACATATCACATCAAATGGCACGGCAATACCTTCGTGCACTTGTCTCATTCTCGCCCAATATATATATATATATATATATATATAGAGAGAGAGAGAGAGAGAGATCAAATTAATTTGCACAGTAACACCCTTCGTGCATTTATATCTTTCTCACCGTGCATATATATATAACAGTACCAACTAGGTAGAAAGAATTCCAATAACAATAAAAGAAATAAAGTGAAGGCACACAGGAAGCAACAACGACTACAAGTCACATAGAAAACATAGGTGCACAATAACATCTCAAGATAAAGGCATGAATGTATACACAACAAAATGATATCACAATATAATGTATGTCTCTTGTCATCGCCTGCACGGAAACACCCTTCGTGCCATGAATATATGATGATATAAAAATAATTACAGGACATCAACCTTCGTGCTTTTACTCTCATCCTTCCCTGATAATATAAATGAAATGGCACGGCATCACCCTTCGTTCTTTACACTCTCAATGGCACGGCATCACCCTTCGTTCTTTACACTCTCAATGGCACGGCATCACCCTTCGTGCTTTACACTCTCAAGTGGCACGACATCACCTTTCGTGCTTTACACTCTCCCTCACATGATAATAAAATTCAAATGGCACGGCATCACCCTTCGTGCTTTACACTCTCAAATGGCACGACATCACCCTTCGTGCTTTACACTCTTCCTTACCAAGAACATGTATATCATTAACAAGCAAGGTAGGAAGCATAAATAACATCAAGGAGAATGTTTAAACCACAACACCATAAAATAATTCATATCACAATTTGCCACTGACCACAACCAATATTCAAATATGTAGTAGAATCAATAAATTTCATAACAAATAGCTCAAGGATCCACACAACGTATATAAAAACCTCAAAACAATCAACAGACGTGAAAAATACTCAGTATAGGGCAACACCTTCATTAATCCAAATTCTTGATAATTATATTAACTCCTCAATTTAAAATTATTTAATAAATATTTGAGAATAAGGATCCCATCATGAATTTAATTCCAAGAAAAATATCAAATCAACAAACACACATAATTCACATAAAATCCAAGTGACAATAACACCAAATTATTATATAAAATACAAACTTGACAAATAAGGAATGAGGCGTGATAATTCAAGAATTTACTAATGCCAATAATTATCCAATTTGGTACATAAAAATGCCTAAAATTTTAAACCAATAAAATTTTCACATATAAGCCCGAGTACGTACTCGTCACCTCGCGTACACGCCTTCCAATCACACAATTTTCATATAAGACTCAATGCCTAAGGGGTAATTCCCCCACTCAAGGTTAGACAAGAATCTTAACTTTTTTAAGTTATGCCGATATTTCGAAATCGCCTTCTTGCTTGAATTGACCTCCGGACAGCTCAAATCTATCAAAATTAATTGTACAACTTCATTAAAATTTATCGAAAATAATTCCGAATAATAATACGCCGACTTAAAAATTTATTCCTAAAAATCAATAAAAGTCAACAAAAGTCAACGCGGGGCCCGCCTCTCGGAACCCGATATAATTTTCATGAAATCCTAACACTCATTCCGATACAATTCCAACCATACCAATTTTATCAAATTCCGATAACAACCCGACCTCAAAATCTTAAATTTTCATTTTTGGAAGATTTTACCAAAATCTTGATTTCTTCCATTATAATCTGAATTAAACGATGAATATAATCATAGATTTATGAAATATAAACACTTTAGGATATAGAATACTTACCCGAATCCATATGGTTAAAATGGCCTCAAAGGTCGCTTCAATCCGAGCTCCATAGCTCCAAATATATTAAAAATGGCTGAAACCTCGAAATATAGCTACTGCCCAGGTATTTACTCTTCGCGATCGGGGAAAATGCTTCGCGACCGCGAAGCACAACTTTTATCAGCTTAAAATTTGCCTTTCGCAATCGCGGAAAATGCTTCGTGATCGCGAAGAACAAGTGCCCAACTCTTCGAGATAGCCTCTAGTATAATGGTCATAACATTTTGTACCAAATTTCAAATTGCAAATGGGCCTCTCTACCCCAGGGTAGGGGTAAGGTCTGCGTACACACTACCCTCCCCAGACCCCACTAGTGGGATTATACTGGGTTGTTGTTGTTGTTCAAATTGCAAATGGGCCTCTCTACCCCAGGGTAGGGGTAAGGTCTGCGTACACACTACCCTCCCCAGACCCCACTAGTGGGATTATACTGGGTTGTTGTTGTTGTTCAAATTGCAAATGGGCCTCTCTACCCCAGGGTAGGGGTAAGGTCTGCGTACACACTACCCTCCCCAGACCCCACTAGTGGGATTATACTGGGTTGTTGTTGTTGTTCAAATTGCAAATGGTTTAACTTTCTGAATACTAGACACCAAGAGATATAACTTTTATTTGTTGCTCATCTCCCAATTCCTTATAGATTGCTAGATATAAGCTTCTAAAGTCAGTCTTGTACAACAGAGATTTCCAAACTCTTCCCAGACATCCTATAGTGTATCTACAACAACGTTTTATACACAACTACTTTATGAAAACTTGACACAAAGGGCTACAACTTTTATTTTTGGATCATCTCCAAATTCCTTATAGATTGAAAGATATAAGCTTCCACTGAGCAGGATTTTCCTATACGCGATCGCGAAAAGGCTTCCGCGATCGCGATTCATAGTGTCCAAACAACAAAATTTCTCTTCGCGATCGCGACCGCTTATCTGTGATCGCGATGCATACCTCTGTGGCCAAAACCCAACAACAAAATATTGCTTATAAATTGTCCGAAACCACCCCAAAACTCACCCGAGCCACTCGGGACCCCGTTCGAACATACTAACAAGTCTCAAAACATATTACGGACTTAATCAAAACCTCAAATCACATCAAACAATGCTAAACCCACGAATCATACCCCAATTCAAGCTTAATGAAACTAAGAAATTTCAACTTCTACATTCGACGCCAAAACCTATCAAATCAAGTTCGATTGATCTCAAATTTTGCACACAAGTCATAAATGACATAACGGACCTATGAAAATTTTCAGAACTGGATTCCGACCCCGATATCAAAAAGTCAACTCCCCGGTCAATCTTCCAACTTAAACTTTATATTTTTGCCATTTCAAGCCTAATTTAACTACGGGCTTTCAAATACTTTTTCGGACACACTCCTAAGTCTAACATCACTATACGAAGCTATTGTAATAATCAAAACTCTATTCCGGGGTCGTTTACTCAAAGGTCCAACTATGGTCAACTTTTTTCATTTGAGCTTCAAAAATGAGAATTTTGCTTTCAATTTAATCTCGAATCTTCTGAAAATCAAACTCGACCACACCCGCGGGTCATAATACATATTACGAAGTTGATCGAGACCTTATGTCACTGAACGGGGCGTAAATTCTTAAAATGACAAGTCGGGTCGTTACATTCTCCACCTCTTAAACATATGTTCATCCTCGAACGTGCCAGGAATCTTTCTGAGGACACTAAATTACTGAGTGTATTCTTACACACATACTCGCGAGTGATTCTATGTTCCGCAATTTAACATGGGTCCGACAACACCATTTCAGTTGAGATTATTTCTTTTATCCATACTTATAAACTTTAAAACCAATTTCTTACATTCCAAACATTTTCAAAAGGCCCGATTTTCACATCAACGCACAATATTAGTCTCAACTGGCTATAGCAACTCGTGCCTATGCACACATCAACTTTCTTGATAGTGTTGAAGTACTTCAAAATTTTTCTGAGGTGTTACATTCTCCCCCACTTAGGAGCATTCGCCCTTGAATGAGAAGTAAAGTCCACCTTCAAGCACATAACATAACTTATCTCTTCTTTCGCACGTCTCAATCCCCCAAATTTTACTAACTCCCAATTTGTTTAGAAGTTTTGGCAGAGTCTCCCCTATAAATGGGGCATATCCATCTGCCAGAGTAACACCAAAAAAACTCCTAACAACACATCCACAACCCAACAAAGCACCATAATGTATATATCAATAACACTAATCTCAGCATTACAAGCATCGCATTATCATCATGATATCAGGACATGAAGCACATCATATGTATGCCCATCACCACATCTCTTGTCTTAATAGTTGTTTATAATCGATTACAACATCACCAATTAACCTCATATTAACCAAAACCTCATTTTGAATTTTCACAACAGTGACAGCAAAATGTGAGGCATGAAAACCTCATAACTATTTACCCGACTTAACGAGTCACATTTAACGCCGCCTGGGCACTCACCTCGTACACTAAAACCCAATATTTTCCTCACAATTATGGATAAATATGCACATAAATACATAAATGAATTATCAAATAAACCTAACAGGCATGACTCCTTATTAATACTATAGTACAAGTTTTAGTTTCACAAAGGAAAAATTTAAACACATAAACTTTCATCACAAGGATTTTGCCCTTATATAACTTTTATAGCGGCTTGTAGCCCAATTTAAATATTTCACATCATATAAAAATGCGAGGATCTTGTCCTCAACTCCGAATCACAAGTATTTTGCACATTGTGCAAACTGAAAATTTTAATTTCCTTTCGTTCTTCCTTTCAATAAATTTCATAAATAATTTTTTTTCAACACATAATGAACCCTCATACCGGTAGGGAATATAATTCATAAAATTGAATTCAATTATTCTGAAATCACATCGAAACCCACTGTAGAGAGTAATAGAAAGTCATCTTTGGACTCATAGCCCACAATAATGTACAAAACAAAAATGATACACACGGACTAACACCATAAAATCTCCCAACAGGGATAAACACAGGAGTGGAGTACAAATTCACTAATCTACCATATGTAAGGAGCATGAAAGGAGTTCTTACCTCAATAATCGGAATCGAATAAAAATAAGAATGGTGGTCCTTTTACTATAAATTAAATCATACCTATAACTACACCATCTGGTGTATCGGTCTCAGCCAATTCATGGCAATTATATCAACGGGTCGAGCCTCCACCTCTTAAGTGCCCTCTACCCGCCTGTCCTCCAGCCCTAATGGCTATGCACGTGGAGTATTAACTAGAATAAAGCTTGTAGCCTGAGTGTTCTGATGAAATTCACCCCTCCCAAGTATGGGACAATTCCTCTTGATGTGTCTAGTATCACCACTCTCATAACAACCCCTCTGCGGGCGTGGCTGCTCATACTGAATATCTGTCGGATAACTGGAATAACCATTGTAAGAACCCCGTATTGGTGGTGCATTAAAAGAACTTACTGTAGCACCCAGAATATTTTGAAATTGTTTTTGTGACCCCGCTGGTATTGAATTGTAGACTTATTAAGGATGCGGGAATACCGCAAGCCCCAGCATCATCCCATACAAATCTCACCTCTTAATCATATACAAGTTTCGGAGAACTTTTCAATACCACATAAATACATCTTAGGCCAAAACTGATATAACACATGATCCCGCAATCTGATCGTTGATAGTGGACTGCCCTCACTTGGCGCAAAGCCATAGGACACATTCTGATGATCCACAATAATAACATTCATCGCGCATAGGACACCGGTCATAAGACACCTCAAGCCATTTATTTGGTGCATGTCATCCTCGTGACAGTTAAACTCGCTTCCTCCAGTGCCTTGGCTGCATATGTACCATTCGCTAAATAGAAATTCCATACGAACTACATAGTCTCTAATACCACCAACTATTTTAGATCTACATCCACCTCGTGACCCTACCACTATTGTGACGATTAGGAAATTAATTAAACCTTCTTAAGATCATACTTATCAACCAGATATCAGAACCTGCTGCACCCCAATGTGCACAACCGAATGATCTCTCAATACTTTCGCATCTTCGATCTGGACGACACGTTGTAACAATGGTTGAGCAACCCTGGCTCCCTTATAACCCCTCTGTAGAATCACGAACCGTTGGCGCATAGTTGATACCGAGTGCGCAATTTCATACACGAGTAGGTGCAAAAGAACATAAGATATATGCTTCAAGCTGAATAAATGTCGCACGATAAGGAATGAAAGAAGTGAAATTGTTTCCTACTAGCTCTGTAGCCTCTCGAAGATAAGTACAGACGTCTCCGCACCATTCCGTAAGACTCTACTAAACTCGTTCATGACTCATAAAACATATAAACATAGAGCTCTGATACCAACTTGTCATGACCCAAAAATCCCATCTCAGGCGTCGTGATGATACTTAGTCTCAAAGATTAAATAAGCCGATTATAATCATAATTCAAGCCATGTTTTGTATTTTTTATAAATCAATACCAACTCCCAATACTGGTAATACTGAGACACGAACTCTAACTGAATACATGGAATTATCTTGAGGATCGAATATAATTCTTTTAAATAAATATCTTCCGAATATAATTCTTTCAAGTAAATATCTTTCAAATATAATTCATTCAAGTAAATATTTTTCAAATATACTTCTTTCAAGTAAATATCTTTCAAATATAATTCATTCAAGTAAATATTTTTCAAATATACTTCTTTCAAGTAAATATCTTTCAAATATAATTCATTCAAGTAAATATTTTTCAAATATACTTCTTTCAAGTAAATATCTTTCAAATATAATTCATTCAAGTAAATATTTTTCAAATATACTTCTTTCAAGTAAATATCTTTCAAATATAATTCTTTCAAATAAATATCTTTCTAATAAAATTCTTTCAAATAAAAGTCACCATGTGACACCTCATTTAACTTTCCTGGAATGAGAAATATATTCAACATATCACATCAAATGGTACGACAATACCTTAGTGCACTTGTCTCATTCTCACCCAATATATATATATGTATATCAAAGTAATTGGCACGGTAACACCCTTCGTGCATTTATATCTTTATCACCGTGCATATATATAACAGTACCAACTAGGGGGGAGAAATGGCAATAACAATAAAAGAAATAAAGTGGAGGCACACAGGAAGCAACAACGACTACAAGTCACATAGAAAATATAGGTCCACAATAACACCTCAAGATAAAGGCATGAATGTATACACAACAAAACGATATCACAATATAATGTATGTCTCTCGTCCTCGCCTGCACGGAAACGCCCTTCGTTTCATGAATATATGATGACATAACAATAATTGCACGGCATCACCCTTCGTGCTTTTACTCTCATCCTCACCTGATAATATAAATAAAATGGCACGACATTACCCTTCGTGCTTTACACTCTCAATGGCACGTCATCACCCTTCGTGCTTTACACTCTCAATGGCACGTCATCACCCTTCGTGCTTTACACTCTCAATGGCACGTCATCACCCTTCGTGCTTTACACTCTCAATGGCACGTCATCACCCTTCGTGCTTTACACTTTCAAATGGCACGGCATCACCCTTCGTGCTTTTACTCTCATCCTCACCTGATAATATAAATAAAATGGCACGACATTACCCTTCGTGCTTTACACTCTCAATGGCACGTCATCACCCTTCGTGCTTTACACTTTCAAATGGCACGGCATCACCCTTCGTTCTTTATACTCTCCCTCACATGATAATATAATTCAAATGGCACGGCATCACCCTTCGTGCTTTACACGCTTTCTTACCAAGCACATGTATATCATTAACAAGCAAGGTAGGAAGCATAAATAGCATCAAGGAGTGTTTAAACCACAACACAATACAACAATTCATATCACAATTTGCCACTGACCACAACCAATATCCAAATATGTAGCAGAATGAATAAATTTCTCAACAAATAGCCCAAGGCTCCACACAACGTATATCAAACCTCAAAACAATCAACAGAGGTGAAAAATACTCAGTATAGGGCAACTCCTTCATTAATCCAAATTTTTGATAATTATATTAACTCCTCAATTTAAACTTATTTAATAAATATTTGCAGATAAGGATTCCATCATGAATTTAATTCCACGAAAATATCAAATCAACAAACACACGGAATTCACATAAAATTCAAGTGACAATAACACCAAATTATTATATAAAATACAAACTTGACAAATAAGGAATTAAGCGTGATAATTCAAGGATTTACTAATGCCAATAATTATCCAATTTAATACATAAAAATGCCTAAAACTTTAAACCAATACAATTTGCACATATAAGCCCAAGTACATACTCGTCACCTCGCATACACGACTTCCAATCACACAATTTCCACATAAGACTCAATGCATAAGGGGTAATTCCCACACTCAAGGTTAGGCAAGATACTTACCTTTTTAAATTCATTCCGATATTTCCGAAATCGCCTTTTTGTTTGAATTGACCTCCAGACAGCTCAAATCTATCCAAATTAACTGTACAACTTCATTAAAATTCATCGGAAATAATTCCGGATAATAATACGTCGACTTAAAAATTTATTCCAAAAAGTCAACAAAAATCAACACGGGGATCGCCTCTCGGAACCCGACATAATTTTCATGAAATTCGAACACCCATTCCAATACGAGTTCAACTATACCAATTTTATCAAATTCTGATAACAACTCGACCTCCAAATCTTAAATTTTTGTTTTTGGAAGATTTTACCAAAAACTTGATTTCTTCTATTAAAATCTGAATTAAACGATTAATATAATCATAGATTCATGAAATATAAATACTTAGGGATATAGAACACTTACCCCAATACATATGATGAAAATCGCCTAAAACATCGCTTCAATCGGAGCTCCATAGCTCCACAAATATGTTAAAAATGGATGAAACCTCGAAATATAGCTACTGCACAGGTATTTACTCTTCGCGATTGCGGAAAATGCTTCACGATCGCGAAGCACAACTTTTCAAAGCCCAAAATTTGCCTTTCGCGATGGCGGAAAATCTTTCGCGATCGCGAAGAACAAGTGTTGAGCTCTTCCAGATAGCCTCTAGTATAATGGTTATAACTTATTGTACAAACCTCCAAATTGCAAATGGTTTAACTTTCTGAAAACTAGACACCAAGAGCTATAACTTTAATTTGTTGCCCATATCCCAATTCCTTATATATTGCTAGATATAAGCTTCCAAATTCAACCCTGTGCAACAGATATTTCCAAACTCTTCCCAGATAGCCTATAGTTTATCTACCATAACGTTTTGTACATAACTCCAAATGAAAAATTGTTTATATTTTTGAAAACTAGACACAAATAGCTACAACTTTCATTTTTGTATCATCTCCAAATTCTTTATAGATTGCGAGATATAATCTTCCAAAGTCGGGTTAGTGCAACAAGATTATCCTGTACGTGATCGCTAAAAGGCTTCCGAGATCGCTATTCACAGTGTCCAAACAGCTAAATTGCTCTTCACGATCAAGACCGCTTGTCCGCGATCGCGATGCATACCTCTGTGGCCAAAAACCAGCAACTAAAAATGGCCTACAAATGGTCCAAAACCACCCCGAAACTCACCCGAGCCACTCGAGACCCCGTCCGAACATACCAACAAGTTTTAAAACATATTACGGACTTAGTCGAAACCTCAAATCACATCAAACAATGCTAAAACTACGAATCATACCCCAATTCAAGTTTAATAAAAATAAGAAATTTCAACTTCTACATTCGACGCTGAAACCTATCAAATCAAGTCCGATTGACCTCAAATTTTGCACACAAGTCATAAATGATATAACGGATCTATGAAAATTTTCAGAACTGGATTCCGACCCCGATATCAAAAAGTCAACTCTCCGGTCAAACTTCCAACTTAAACTTTATATTTTTGCCATTTCAAGCCTAATTTAACTACGGGCTTTCAAATAATTTTTCGGACACACTCCTAAATTCAAAATCACCATACGAAGCTATTGGAATAATCAGAACTCTATTCCGGGGTCGTTTACTCAAAAGTTCAACTTTGGTCAATTCTTTTCATTTAAGCTTCAAAAATGAGAATTGTTCTTTCAATTTAATCCTGAATCTTCCAAAAATAAAACTCGACCACACTCGCGGGTCATAATACATATTATGAAGTTGCTCGAGACCTTAAGTCACCGAAAGGGGCGTAAATTCTTAAAACGATAAGTCGGGTCGTTACAATCAGCCAGAACGTCCTCCTCGGGGACAACAACAGAGCCCGCATGTAGACCTAATTCCATGAACAAAGTCAGAAGGGTTCAACCAAGTTCTGCATATACAAAAATGAAAGTAAGGTAAATTAGAGTTACCATGATTTTTGGCCTTCCACCTGTATTTTTGGGCTAGTTCTTTCGACGAACTAGTTTCGGGCGTTGTGACGTCCAAATTCTTCTGAACCCACCGGTTCAAACCTTCCACCATAGGTAGGAGCCATCAAATTTCTAAGCAATATGAAGGGTTAAGAGATGATGCGGCCATAGAAGAATATCTAGTAAGAGGAATATTATACAAAGAACTTACGAGTGCGGTTCCAAGCAACCAGAAAGGATGAAGCCATTGTCGCAATGATGTCGTTGGTGGCAACTGCAACGAACCGCTCCATCCACCCACAGTTGTCATTATTATCCATGCTAGACAACAAAGCATGGTGGCCACACTTGCAAAGGTTTATCATTTCCCCCGCGGAAGATTTTGGAGGAATAGAGATTCATCACATGAGCTAAGGTTAGCTCCTCCCCAGTTTCTTGGCACAAGCATCGGAGGCAGGCGATCGTCCTCCACACTGAAGGACTTACCTGTACCAAACATACCTAGTAGCGAAGGCAAAACTATGCAATCATGGAATCAAGCTTTTCGCTCAAAGAAAACACACCCAGAGTAATGGGATACGTGAAAAAATATGTAAAACCTTCCTTGGGAAAGGTCACTCGCTCCGATAGATCAGAAGCAATGATTTCCAACTCATTGCAGCGACAGTTCTCCTTCACAACAGGAATACTGGAAGGGCGAATGGAAGAAGGGTGCCTACTAACAGCCCATGCACGAGGGTTAGCAGTAGGAAATTTCTCTTCAAAATTCTTTGAAGTACTAAGCCTTATTGGGATGATGGAATCCCACTGTTGGAGGAACATAATCCTCGGTTTTGTTCTTATTCTTCTGAGAACCTCCACGTTTTGAGGAAGAAGCCATTGGAAAGGAAGAAGGTAAAGAGCTTATGTTTGAAGAAAATTAGAAAAAGGATGGAAAACAAGGATGCAAATTAGAAGCTCAAACAATTGTGAAACGCAAAGGAAAAGAACGTTGCATATAAGTAAAAGTTTTGCGGCTAAATCCATGGCCATGATTACCTTGATAACCAGCTAAAGTTGTGCTGAATCATGGGATGACGAGTGTTCGGGCCATTAAATGCGAAGAGGCATGTGTCTAATCAACTGTGAGAGACCTTCAGAGGGAATTATAGTAATTTCCGCCAAAAAGGTATTTCTACCAACTTCTCGGTAACACAAAATTATGTCACCGGAAAGCAGGGGGACGATCTGTATAGGGTAAAATATGATATGACATGTGACTGACTAAAAGAAGGACACGTGTAATCCAAGATGGAATGGCTTCACTGCGTTTGTCACCGAAATGGATACCGTTCATAAAAGTGTAATAAATGCTCTGCGCCCGGTACCATTTACTATGGAATATTCTACAACATTAAGAGCGACGGTCTGTTATAAAGAATTTGGCATTTACGCTCAACGTTACATCTTCATTAATGACCCTCATAATTGACATTAAAGGAGGGCACGATCCTAGGACATTCTTCCCTAGACATAACTATAAATAGTGAGTCGAGTTATCATTGTAAGGGACACAAAATTTCTGGCAAGAACATATATTATATCCTATACAAATATTTATACAATTTCACTCTCTTGCCTTTTGATCTCATCATTGTTGTGTTTGGAAACCGTATTCACGGAATCACTATATTTGCTATTTCATCTACATTACAAGGCTAAGTACTGTATATTTCTTTGATTATTATATTATTTTAGGATCAAATTAGTTCACTTGTTTAAAAACTACATATAAATTCAACTGTACCATTTTACAGGTAAACATCCATATATTTCAATTTGACATAGCTAAGTCTATCGAATTCGCAAAAGCCGACATTAATTTTCTTAAACAAAAACACCATTTATACTCGGCGACCACCATTAATTTACCGGCCGGATCTCTATTTTCTTCTCATCCTTTTTAACATTGACACTCTTAGATAGCATACCCAACTAGTATCTTCTCGCATTTTTCACTGACCACCCTCTCAAAGGGAGCCAAAAAATATTCATGACTTTCTGTACTCACTAATAGTCAGAACACTATCCCTCTACCACCTCTCCGCCCGAAAACCACCAGACCACTAGTCTCTTCAAATCTTCTTATTGTGCTGGGCTATGAAGAAGTAGAAGAAGAAGTTTGGGCTGAGAGAGAAGGAGGGGAAGGCGGACCGATTTGGTGGAAAGATGGCTGGTGGTGACGAAGAAGAAAATGTTTAGGGGAGAGGAGGGGATCCGATTTGGTTTTTTCTTTTTTATTAATATTGTGTTTCTCTTTTCCTTTTTTATTAACTAAAGACAAAAACATTTAAAGAAATTATATGGGCCATCTTTTGATTTGTTAATTTTTTACGTCATCCGCGAGTGTAACTCACCTATAAAATATGTCGAGCACGAGTGTGCATAAGACACACTGAAAAATAACTTGAGGTGTCTACTTGGTAAATAGGTCTGTTCATGTGTCCATTTGATCGTTGTGGACGACTTAAAGGGGCCATTTATGTATAAATAGGTCTGTTCATATATATATA
>AWOL01S0006076.1:34024-80560 GCA_000715115.1 Nicotiana otophora
ATTTTCAGCGCATGAACAATGGCTGCCAATTCTAAGTCATAAACAGGATAATTCTTCTCGTGAACTTTCAACTGATATGCAATTACTTCACCATCTTGCATTAATACTGCACCAAGGCCAATGTGAGATGCGTCACAATATACCGTATACGATCCTAAACTTGTGGGTAATACCAATACTGGCGTTGTAGTCAAAGCGGTCTTGAGCTTCTGAAAGCTCAACTCACACTCGTCTGACCATCCGAATGGAACACCCTTCTGGGTTAGTCTGGTCAAGGTGCTTGCTATAGATGAAAACCCTTCCATGAACCGACGATAATAACCTGCCAAACCTAGGAAACTCCGGATCTCTGTAACCGAAGTAGGTCTAGGCCAATTCTAAATAGCCTCAATCTTCTTAGGATCCACCTTTATGCCTTCTCCCGATACAACATGTCCCAAAAAGGCAACTGAGTCTAACCAAAACTCATATTTTGAAAATTTGGCATATAACTGATTATTCTTCAAGGTGCGAAGCACACTTCAAAGATGCTGCTCATGCTCCTCTCGACTGCTGGAGTAAATCAAGATATCATCAATGAATACAACCACAAAAGAATCCAAATAAGGCTTTAACACCCGATTCATCAAATCCATAAATGATGTTGGAGCATTTGTCAACCCAAATGACATCACTAGGAACTCGTAATGCCCATACCGAGTCCGAAAAGCTGTCTTAGGGACATGACATGCCCTAATTTTCAACTGATGGTAACCAGATCTCAAATCAATTTTCGAAAATACCTTGGCACCCTGAAGCTAATCAAATGAGTCATCAATTCTTGGCAGCGGACATTTGTTTTTGATAGTGGCCTTGTTCAAGTGCCGATAATCTACACACATCCGCATCGAGCCATCTTTCTTCTTTATAAATAATACTGGTGCACCCCAGGGCGAGACACTGTGTCTAATGAATCCCTGATCAAGCAAGGCATGTAACTGCTCTTTCAATTCTTTCAACTCTGGCGGGGCTATACGGTATGGTGGAATAGAAATGGGTTGAGTGCCCGGAGCCAAATCAATACAGAAGTCAATATCTCTGTCTGGTGGCATCCCCGACAGATCTGCAAGAAATACTTCCGAAAATTCACGAACAACTGGTACTGAGTCCATAGAAGGGACATCCGTACTGGGATCACGAATATAAGCCAAATAGGCTAGACACCCTTTTTCTACCATACGCCGAACTTTCATATAAGAAATAACCCTGCTGGCAGAATGGCCAAGAGTTCCTTTCCACTCTAATCGAGGTAACCCCGGCATAGCTAGGGTCAGTGTCTTGGTATGACAGTCCAATATAGCATGGTAAGGAGACATCCAATCCATACCCAAGATGACATCAAAATCAACCATATCAAGAAGTAGAAGATCCACACTAGTCTCAAGATTACCAATAGTAACTACACACGAATTATAGACATGATCTACTACAACAAAGTCTCCCACCGGTGTAGATACACACACAGAAGCACTCAGAGAACCACAAGGCATAACCAAATATGAAGCAAAATAGGAGGACACACAGGAATAAGTAGATCCTGGATCAAATAGAACTAAAGCATCTCTATGGCAAACTGGAATAATACCTGTGATCACAACATCAGATGACTCGGCCTCAGGCCTAGCTGAAAAAGCATAGAATCAGGGCTGGGCCCCACCACTCTGAACTGCATCTCTGGGACGGCCTCTAACTGGATGGCCTCTACCTCTAACGGTCTGACCTCTACCTATAATGGCCTGACCTCCACCTCTAATGGCCTGGCCTCCACCTCTAACTGCCTGACCCCTACCTCTAGCTGGTTGGGCAGGCGGTGAAGCAACCGGTACCGGTATGATGGAATGAGAATCTTGCCGAGATCTGTTACTCTCCAATCTAGGGAAATACCTCCTAATGTGACCAATGTTCCCACACTCATAACACCCATCCTGATACCGTGGCTGCTGAAGCTGAAGCTGACCTAGATGGGCCGGATAACCATTGTAGTAACTCTGGAGTGGTGGTGCACTGATAGGAGCTGAATGTGCAGTGAATACTGGCTACCCAGAGTAAGGCATAATAGGACCGTTACTCCTTGAAGCACCGGGAGATACATGAAGTGCTAAATGAAACGGTCTGGGAGGATGACCCCTACCAAAATTACCCCTGCCTCCAGACGAGGTACCACTGTAACCACCGAACTGATGAGGCCTCTAATCGAACCTCTACCCTCTTTCCTGTGCAAGAACCATCTCGATCCTCCTTGCGACATTAGCAGCCGCCTGAAAAGAAATCTCACTTCCGGTCTCCTTGGCCATCTGAAGTCTGATAGGGTGAGTGAGTCCCTCAATAAACCTCCTCACTCTCTCTCCCTCCGTAGGTAGTAAAAGGAGAGCATGACGGGCCAAATCCACAAAACGGGACTCATACTGAGTAACAGTCATACTGCCCTGCTGTAGACGCTCAAATTGCTTGCGGAATTCCTCTCTCAGTGTGATAGGGAGGAACTTTTCCAGAAATAGCTGAGAGAACTGCTCCCATGTAAGTGCAGGCGATCCGACTGGTCGGGTCAATGTATAATCTCTCCACCACCTCTTGGCGGAACCCGTCATCTGAAATACAGCAAAATCAACCCCGTTGGTCTCAACTATACCCATGTTTCGCAGCACCTCATGGCAGCAGTCAAGATAATCCTGTGGGTCCTCAGAAGGTGTACCACTGAAGTAAACTGGAAAGAGCTTGGTAAACTTATCCAGTATCAATAAGGCCTTAAAAGACATGGCAGGCCTATCACCGGTCTGTGCCGCAACAACTGGCTGAACTACCCCAACTAACGAGGCTGCTGGAGCCTGATTCTGGGAGCCATCTGCTCCGGAGCGGGAGTAGTAGGAGTTTGTGCTCCTCCCCCAGCATATGAGATGGCTAGTTCCACTGGCAATGTACCATTCTAGGCCACGCCCTCCATAAGAATTACCAAACGGACTAGAGCGTCCTAAAGTACTAGAGTGGCTATGAATCCTTTCGGGACCTGAACTAGTCCAGCTGGTACATTCTGAACTGGAATCTCCTCCTGAAGGTCCACCTGAGGTTCTTCAACAGGTGCCGCTTCTCGAGCTATGGACTGAGCTCTGCCTCGGCCTCTAGCACGACCTCGGCCTCAACCTCTACCCCTGGCCATAGTTGCCACCGGGGGTTCTGGTCCCTGTCCATCGGTAGAGGTATTACGTGTTCTCACCATCTGCGAGAGAATAAGAGTAGAATGGTTCAATCATCGATGATAGAATAAAATCGCACGATAGAATATGAAAGAAGTGATATTGTTCCTAAACTTCATAGCCTCTGAGAGATAAGTACAGACGTCTCCGTACCGATCCTTCAGACTCTACTAAGCTTGCTCGTGACTCGTGAGACCTATGTAACCTAGTGCTCTGATACCAACTGTCACGACCCGAAATTCCCACCTTCGGACCGTGATGGCGCCTAACATTTCACTTGCTAGGCAAGCCAACGTTAGAATAATATTAACCAATTTTTAAACAATCTTTACATTATTAATAATCAAGGAAACAAAAGCGGAAGCAAAGTTTGAAATATAGTGAAATAATCCATAAAAATAACGGTGTCTAAATACCATCCCAGAATTGGTGTCACAAGTGCACGAGCTTCTAGAATAAATACAAATAAAGGTCTGAATAAAATAAAGCTGTCTGGAAATAAACACACAGCTAAAGTACAATAGACGGGGACTTCAGAACTGCGAACGCCATGCAGTTATACCTCAAGTCTCCTCTGATAGCTGAAATCCGAGCAAGTCTATGGTACGCCGCTGGGACCAACTCCAAAATCTGCACAAGAAGTGCAGAGTGTAGTATCAGTACAACCGACCCCATGTACTGGTAAGTGCTGGGCCTAACCTCGACGAAGTAGTGACAAGGCTAAGGCGGTTCACTTACATTAACCTGTACGCAATATTGATAATAACAACAAATAATATAAATTAAATAGGTATCTCATTAATAATAATTGAAACCAACCCAGCATACATAATCCATTCTTATTTCAACCAATTCTGTTGCAGCGTGCAACCCACTCTCACAATATATTCACATTCAGTTATGTTACGGCGTGTAACCCGATCCTCCAATATTGACTTTGCGGTGTGCAACCCGATCCTCCAATATTGACTTATAATAAGTCTGTTGCGGCGAGCAACCCGATCCTCCAATATTGACTTTTAATAAGTCTGTTGTGTCGTGCAACCCGATCCTCCAATATTGACTTTTAATAAGTCTGTTGCGGCGTGCAACCCGATCCTCCAATATTGACTTTTAATAAGTCTGTTGCGGCGTGCAACCCGATCCTCCAATATTGACTTTTAATAAGTCTGTTGCGGCGTGCAACCCGATCCTCCAATATTGACTTTTAATAAGTCTGTTGCGGCGTGCAACCCGATCCTCCAATATTGACTTTTAATAAGTCTGTTGCGGCGTGCAACCCGATCCTCCAATATTGACTTTTAATAAGTCTGTTGCGGCGTGCAACCCGATCCTCCAACATTGACTTTTAATAAGTCTGTTGCGGCGTGAAACCCGATCCTCCAATATATTCATTATAATCAATCATGTTGCGGCGTGCAACCCGCTCCTCCAACATTTTTATTTACCAATTCTTATAGAAGAAATTTTTCCAATAAAGATAACAATTAATATAAAATTACGAGACAACAAACATACAATAATTATGGTTTAATTATGAAGCAAACAATGATAAATAGCAAATTATTATGGAAATCAGGGAGCAAATAGGCAGTTTAATATTTATTATGCTAAATGTCAAATAACAATTAAGGCACATAATTCAAATAGCATGTAACAATTAATACAGGAATTTAAGAATTTATATTTGCAAGGAATAAGAGAGAAATAATTATTATAATAATTAATTTATGATTAAAAATAATTTATGATTTTTTAAGTAAGTAGGCAAACAATTAATTTGACGACGTATAGACACTCGTCACCTCGCCTATACGTCGTTTACATGCAATTCACATAACAAACAATTTAAGGGTTCTATTCCCTCAAGTCAAGGTTAACCCCGACACTTACCTCGCTTTGCAAATTCCAATCAATTATTCAACCACAGCTTTTCCTTTTAAATTTGCCTCTGAAAGTTTCAAATTTATTCACAAATAATTCAATATATTCAATACTAATCTTAGGAATTAATTCCATATGAATTTATAATTTTTTCGGATAAACATTCGAAATTCATTAAACTATTAGGCAGTGGGACCCATATCCCAAATCCAGGAAAAATTACGAAATCCGAATACCCGTTCCGATACGAGTTCAAACATACCAAATTTGTCCAATTCCGATATCAAATGGACCTTCAAATTTTAATTTTTTATTTTTGGAAAGTTTTACAAAAAATCCAATTTCTTCCATCTAAATCCGAAATAAATGATGAATATAGACATGGATTTGTGAAAATACAATCACTATATGATAAAGAACACTTACTTAGTTCAAAGTCGTGAAACTTCCCCTTGAAATCGCCCAAATCCGAGACTCAAAACTCAAAAATGAGTAAAAATGGCTAAGACTCGATTTTATATATTCTGCTCAGTATTTTTTGCATCTGCGGTGCCTGGGCTCGCATATGCAAGCTCGCATTTGCGAGAAAAATCTCGCATCTGCGAAACGGGGCTGCCAGGCGAAGTTTCGCATCTGCGGACAAAATGTCGCACCTGCGACGTCCGCTTCTGCGCAAAAGGGCCGCACCTGCGAAGGCCGCATCTGCGATGGATGTCTCGCTTCTGCGAGCTCGCACCTGCGGTCAAATTTCCGCAGGTGCGATTACACCAGAACTCAAAATTTCAGATTTTGCTTAAGTCCAATTCTTGTTCCGATTTCGATCCGTTTTACTCTCGGGGTATTCGGGACCCCGTTCGAATATACCAACAAGACCCGTAACATAATACGGACTGACTCGGGGTCTAAAATCACGTCAAACAATACTGAAATTATAATTTACACCCTGATTCGAACTTTGAGTTTTAAACTTTCAATTTGCAAATCTCGTGCCAAAACGTATTAAATAAATCCGGAATGACTTCAAATTTGGCACACAAGTCATAAATGACATAACAGAGCTGTTCAAATTTCCAAAATCGGATTCTGGCTCCAATATCAAAAAGTCAATCCCGTGGTCAAACTTGGAATATTTAGCTTTTAAATTGCTAGTTCCGTTAAATGATCATAACTTGAGCTAGGAACATCCAAATTTAATTCCGGGCATACGCCCAAGTCCCAAATCACGATACGAAGCTACCGAAACTGTCAAAATACTGACCCGTGTCCGTTTGCTAAAACCGTTGACCAAAGTCAATTCACTTGAATTTTAAAGCTCTATTTCATATTTTAATTTATTTTTCACATGAAAACTTTCCAGAAAATTTTACAGACTACGCACGTAAGTCGAGAAAGAATAAATGGTATTTTTTGAGGTCTTAGATCGTAAAATTACTTATTAAATTTAAATATGATATTTTGGGTCATCACACTACCTTAACTTCTGCTCTTAATAATATCCATAACTCCCATATTTTTCATATTCATAACCCCGAAATATTTAATTTAAAAATTAAAATACCTTATGGTATTCATCTATATTTCCTATATAAATTCATAACTTTATTCATGAGACCCCTACCCAAGACTACCCTTTTTATTCTTTACCTGAAATAGTAATGTTGTCATATTTACTGTAGCATTCGATTCATGTTTTAGTTTGTCTTGAGAAAGAAGGATCTTTAATAATGATCAATATTGCGGGAGGGGGTGTCGCCAAGAACTCGAAAAATTATACACTGATTTTGCATTCCTATTTCCTTCTATTTTCTTAAGATTAAGGTCTCAAGTTGTATCATTTTCTTCTCTATTTACTTTCTCGTGTGTTCTCTTTCGCTTTATTTTCTATGAACTTTTGATTGTCGCAAGTCTGTATTTTTGTTTAGACTCAAATTAATTACTTATGAGTTAAACTTTGTTGGAAGTCTGCTAACTACTAACCAATAACAACTCATTGCGTAAGAGGGATAAATTTTAAACATTGAAATACGCCCTTCATTGGATATTTTGGCAACACTTGTTATTTCTTTTAGTCAGTAAAAAGTGTTATAGCTAAAAGTCACAAAGCAGACACAAGTTCTTCTTTGTTGAGCCATCGATATGTTTGTTTCTTGTATAATAGAAATTATTTTCTACGTCATTTCTACTTGTGATTTTTATAAAGTAAGTAGTAAATTATTTTTCATTTTATTCGTATGATTAGATCATGTATTATATGTACGACAAATTAAAATAAAGTATTCGGTTTACTTTTTAACTTTTGATTATTTTTGAAGTATTGTGATAATTATCTTTCTTTTTGAAAGTTATGTTTTGATTTTCTTCTTTAAATTGCCTATTATTTGTAAGACAAAAAACTTTTTATTTTGCTGATATGATACAAATAATTGAGCAAGTATTCTAAAGTGAAGTACTCTGTTCTCAGAGTGGAGAATATGAGAGGGAAACTAATGAATAGAAAAGAAAGACAAAGATGAGGCTAAAAAGGGCATAACGAGAAGGAATAGAAAAAAAAAATACGTCGCAATTTTCACATATTTTATTTGTTTTGTTTTGTTTTTTTTTTCGTTATTAGTTTCTTTACTTTTATTTCATATTTCTTTTATTTGAATAGGAGAAATTTTAGTAAACCTGATGTTTTGCTATCTAATGAAAAAATAATCTATTTACATGCCTCTAACTTATAATTGTACTTAAAGAGTCATGTGTTAACCTCTCACTTCCTCCTCGTTAATTATAATATATGTAAGTGAAATGTTTTTTCTTGAAAATCCTTTCTCTTTTATTTCTTTTAAAAAGAAAATCAGGAAAAAATGCAGTTACCTAAAATCTAATTCTAATTAAAATGCTAAGTATATGATTTATCAATATGTAGAATTATCTTTTATATCCATATTAATTTACAAAAATTATCTCTCTCATCCACTATATGTCATTATTTTTTATTTTTTAAATTTAGTGATATTTCTTTTAACCACGAGAAGCGCGGAAAATTTCAAGTTTAGTAATATTTCATCTTTGATTTCTAGAGTCTTTATGAGATTTTCTTGTTAGTTGTTAGATTTAATAAAAAAAGGTGAGTCAAGAGATCTTTTGTCAGTGCTTACACATATAACACATGCTTCTGTGCATTAAGTTTCTTGACGTTCATCTGTTTAATTTATTCCTTGCTAGAGTCCTGATCAGTGATGTTAATTGTCTCTTGCACAGTTGACAGTGGCTTGGCACTGGATAAACTGGTAATTAATGTAGCTAGTTGAATCATACTGTATAAGACTTTTAGAGTAAGTTATTTTACTAAATTATCCTTAAAAAACTAAATGATCAAAATATCCTACTAACTCAAAAGTTAGTTTATTGAAATCATTCTTTCAAAAACTAACCATTTTGTCCATGGAAAAAAGAAACGGATTCTTAGCTATTATAGAATAAATTTTCTTAATTATTAGTCACTGATGTTTTTACATTTCAGTTTTGATTTTTTCATCTTCCATACTAATAGTACTGTAGGCTATAAATTTTCGCATTTTAAAAGGTGAAAACTATATTTTCTTAAAAAGAAGGTAATATCATTATATGAAATATTTATAACCATAACCGACATTTCAATTATGTGTTGTTCACATAGTAAAAACAGAAATTACTATCAAGTTGAATATATTGATATTATAAGAATAATTAACAGAATTGAAGTCATTTGAATATTACTTTTGAAATTCATTTGATATCATTTTTTTAGTATGATTGTGTCTTACAATAATAACAAGTATAAGTTGAATAGGTTCACCATTCATCAGCTTGAACTTGCATTATTTGTCTTTAATTTTGTGCAACTCATTACACTAAGTATAATATTTTTATTAAAATATCTGAACTAATTAGCATGGAATACACGTGCAAGGCACACGTATTCGAGAACTAGTCTAATCAAATGAGGATACGGACTGGAGACTTGTCATTTTGAGGGCCGCTTATCCATCTCATCCCATCATATTAATTTCTTCGAAGCCAAAAATAAAAAACAAAAATTACAGCTTGCATTTGAAGAAGTGCTAATCTTATGAAGGGAAGTTAATTAGCCTTAAAAGATCTGAGTTGTTGTAATGATCCGGCCGGTCGTTTTGAGAATTTAAGTCCCGTTCGGCAGCATAAGGCCCTAAGCAGCTTCGTATTATGTGTATTGACTTGTGTGCGTGGTTGAATTTAGTTACCGGATGATTCTGAGTAATTTGGGACACTTAGTCCCTAAAACGGAAGCTTAAGTCTTTGGATTTTGACCGTAGTCGGAACTGTGTGAAGACGACTCCGGAATGGAGTTATGTCGGTTCCGTTAGCTCTATTGGGTGATTTTAGGCTTAGGAGCGTGTCCGCACCGTGAATCTGAGGTCTGTAGCTGATTTAAGCTTGAAATGGCAAAAGTCAAATTTTTAGAGTTTTGGACCGGAAGTGAACTTTTTTATATCGGGGTCGGAATACGATTCCGAGAGTTGCAACAACTCCGTTTATATTATTTGGGACTTGCCTGCAAAATTTGACGTCATTCCGGGTTGGTTTGATAGGTTTTGGCACGAGGTTTAGAAGTTGGAAGTTTGAAAGTTCATAAGTTCGATTCGGGGTGCGATTTGTATTTTCGGCTTTGTTTGATGTGATTTGAGACCTCGAGCGAGTCCGTGTTAGGTTATGGAACTTGCTTGTGTGTTTAGACGGGATCTCGGGGGCATCGAGTGTGTTTCGGATGGGCTACAGACCATTTCCTTCTATTTTTGAACTGCTGGTTCTGCTGTCTGATGTCCTTCTTCGCGATCGCGAAGTGTCTCTACTGACCACCTCAATTTCCTTCTTCGCGTTCGCGTAATACGCCTCGCGATCACGTAGCTCTACACATTGCCTTCATCACGTTCACGTCCTCCAGTCCGCGTTCGCGTAATGTTATTTTGGAAGGGGAATTATTTGTTCTTCGCGTTCGCGAGCTTACTTCCACGATCGCGTACTTCTGCCTTTCCCTTCTTCGCGTTTGTAGCTCTTTCTTCACGTTCGCGTAGGAGAAAATAGGAGCTGGGCACTGGTGACTACTTCCTCTTCGCGTTTGCGTCCTTCATTACGCGTTCGCGAAGGTATGCCATCCCATTCTTCGCATTCGCGTACTATTTCCCGCGTTCGCGTAGGCCAGTCGTGAGCCATCAGACTTTTCTTCTCCGCGTTCGTGAGCGTGTTGTCGCGTTCGCGAAGCACAAGCTGGGCAACACTCTTTTCCTTCTTCGCGATCGTGTTTGATGTTCCGCGATCGCGATGCTTTGATACCTGGGCAGAATCATTAAGTTTTGAAAATGGGACTTCGTCCCATTTTCGATTTTTACCAAAGTGGAGCTCGAAAAGAGACAATATTCGGGAGTTTTTCAAGGAAAACAACGGGGTAAGTGTTCCTAACTCAATATTGGTTAAATTACCCAAATGCATGGTCGTTTGTAACATCTAATTGGTGAATTAAGTCGGAAAATTTGTGAAAATCCTCTTGGTTTAATTTAAGATTTGGAGGTCGAGTTGTTATTGGAATTCGATAAAATTTGTATGGTTGAACTCGTATCGGAATGGGTATTCGAATTTCATAAAAATTATGTCGGGTTCTGAGAAGCGGCCCCCACGTTGACTTTTGTTGACTTTTTGGAAAAAACATTTAAGTCGACGTATTATTATCCGGAATTATTTTCGATTAATTGTAATGAAGTTGTACAACTAATTTGAATAGATTTGAGCTGTCCGGAGGTCAATTCAAGCAAGAAGGAGATTTTGAAAAACCGGCATAACTTCAAAAAGGTAAGTGTCTTGCCTAACCTCGAGTGGGGGAATTACCCATTAGGCATCGAGTCTTATGTGCCATTTATGTAATGTAAAAAAGCCGTGTACGCGAGGTGACGAGTACGTACTTGGGCTTATATGTGCGAATTTTATTGGGTTAAAGTCCTAAGGCATTACTGTGTAGTAAATTGGATAATTATTATTGCGCCCCTTTCTCTCGCGAAATCGGGTTTCGACGTTGACAACTCTTTTAAAAGGAAGGAAGTAAAAATAGAGTCGCCACCTAACGGATTAAGGTGTGTTAGGGCACCTATTACAAATGACTCGGGTTTACTAGTTTGTGTCATCAAAGATCGGGTAAGGGCTCAAATTACTTCGAGGAAAGGATGTTAGGCACTCCTTGAGGTCCACAATGGTGGGTCCCGGTCGAACTCAAATCATGTAAATTAGTCTAAGAGAAAAGAAACAACTGACAAATAAAATAAATGATTTATTTTAAAACAGAAATGGGGGGTCCTAAGTTTTTTAGCCTAAAGGATCACCCCGTACAACATAAATAATACTTTGTAACTCCCTCAAGACGGAGTGTTACTCATATTATTGAGCGAGCACAGACTATCATCTCCTGCTACCCGATTACTATCTTTAAGTTATTTACTTAAAGCGCTCTATTTGATTCTAAGTCGTACCCTATGTGTGCACTACCCATCACATGCCTATGGTCCAGGAGGCATTTGGACCACTATTTCAGGGTAGTTCTAGACCTTAACTTAGGTTGCTCGAATGGAGAAAACTAGGCGACATACAAAACTAGTTAGGACTTTCAAATAGAAACAAGTATGGGCTCAAGTTACCCTCCGCATTTAGACATCAAATGCACGCCAAACGGATTAGCATTAACAGGTTTTATTAATTGCAAAATCCTATAGGCAGGATATCTATGTGATATTGACGAACGAGCAGACAGTCGTATACAAAGTCAATTTCTTAATGCGATTATTAGGACCTACAAAGTTTGCCTACTGATTTTAGCATGATACAATTAAGCCTACCAGCATGGTATCTAGGTGTTTTGTGCGATAGTAGATAGTAGCCAGTCACAGAAACAGACCTAAAATTATTCGTTTTAATCCTACAGGCATGTTTTCTAGTGAGAATAGCAGCACAGTAAACATGCATAAATAACAATTAAACAGATACAGGCGTGCATTCTATAACTTGATCCAGTTTGAATCCTATAGGCATGATTTCTATAATCTGAATAGTTTTGAATCCTATAGACATGATTTCTATAATCTGAACGAAACAGTATGCAAGCAGGAATTCACACACACATATGACCATACCATTTCTATAGGCATGGTTTGTAACGGAACATAATTGAGCCAAACATTGAGCCTATGGACATGGTTGCTAACACATAATGACTGAACACTATAAGACGCTTAGAAGCATGATTTCTAACATATAACATCCAACGTCACAACATTAACTCTATAGGCAGGATTTGTACCCCCACTTTATAGAAAGTATAAAATAAGAACCCTTTTTCCCACGTTTACTAATACCCCAGAATTGTTATTACAAATAATTATTACAGACCAGAATTTAATGAATGAATTACAAGGTAAGTAAAACTATAGGGAGCCTACAGCAGGCCCAAATACACCTGGACAGGACAGGCCTTCAACTCACACTAGTTCCAAAAACCCATGTTCATAGATACACAATAACCAGTAGTGAATGATTCACCCATATTTCAAAGATAAGCATACAGAACCCAAATCTATAGTGTGTCAGAGTTCCCAAGGGCTTTAGGGTAATATGACCTAATGTCAGTAACACATTGAGCAAAAAATCATAATGAAAGTGACAGAAGATTCAATAACTCACCAGTTAAGATGAACAGGGAAAAGGAATCCAACAGTATAGCAAATAGCACCAAACGGAAGCAAAACAATTTCTGGCCATGGCTTTCAGCCGGCCAAGAATCAAAACATAGAATATTATTGCTCAAGATAGAGCAAAGAGTACACAACCTTTGGTATATCTTAGTGAAAAGGTTTTTTGAACTCTGAATCTTCTCCTTTTGTTTTTCAAAGGCGAGTAGGGAGGGGTTTAAATAGTGCTGAGACTAGAGCATAGAAATAGCTAATTAAAATATTAAAAGGCAAGTGCTCAAATCAGTGAGAATGAAACCCCAAACTTTAGGTGAAGATACACAAAATCAATAGGAAATAAGGTAAAGAATAGGCATATAATGAACAGACAAGAGATTATTATAAAAAAAGGAATACTGAATCGAACCAGATTTGGTTCAAGTAAAAGAGTATGAAACCCTAAATTAGGTAAACCATAAAATTGGCAGAAAATAAAGGCAAAAATCACATATTAACATAAAAAATAAACATAGGTAAGAATTTATTCAAAAGAAAACCTAGAATCGAACCAGATTTGGTTCAAGTAAAAGGGTCTGAAACTCTAAATTAGGTAAGTGAAGGGAATCGACAAAAATAAGCAGATTCACAAGTAATAGAATGAATATAGACGAAAAAATGCTAGAATCAGAGTTTGAACCAGTTTAGGTTCGATTCAAAGACAAATCTGGAACCCTAACCTTTAGGGTTTAGTGCGAATCAATCAGATATGAGAGAATCGTTACAAAATAACGTGCTTGGACTCAAGGTTGTCCATATTCAAGAGACAAACATAGATTTGGACAGAATCAAAGCGGGGTACTTGCCATGTTTAGGCAAGTACCTAAGTCACTCTGTAACATAGCACCAAATAAGGGAAAAACATCGATATGGCAAGGGAATAGGGAAAGAATCCCATTAGGAACGGGATTTGGGGGGATCTCAGTGAGGCGGCGGAATTAGGGTTCATCAGTAGAGGGGAAATAAGGGCGGAGGGTTTAGGGAAATGAGGGTTAGGGTAGAGAGGAGGAAGATATAAGGAAAGGGGTGGTTATTTGTGGGCCGTTGATCATCTTTACGGCCGAGATTTAAACGCATTGGGATCGGGTTTTAATGAATGGGTAAGGGTAATTGGGTTAGAAGTATTGGGCTTGGGCTGGTTTGGGTAGTTTTGGGTAGTCATAGGTCCGAAATTAATTTTAAAAAAAATAGGGCCAGATTTTAGATACCCAAATTTAACCAATAAAATAATTTGTAAAACTAATACATAAATAATAAAAATATCATTTTTGCATAAAAGTGATTGAAAACAAATATTCAACATTATAAAAATATAAAAAGGTTATTTTTAATAAATAAAGTAATTATAAGTACATATACGCTATTTATAAAGTATTATTGAAATATATGTAATTTTATCCTTTAAAATGCAAATGTACTAAAAATATTTAAAACCTAATATGGGTGTAAATGATGAGTTTTGATGATAAAATCATCATAAAATTATTTGTAAGTTAATTAATGGGTATTGTTATAATAAAAATGCGAAACTAAATTGATTTAAAGCTTTTAATAATTATGGCAAATTATGAAAATACTTGTATATGCTTGTAAATCAAATGATGATGCATATGCACTATTTTTCAAGTGTGTGTATATATATATGAGGAAAACATTGGGTATCAACAATTGTTGGTATTTATTAATTCATCTATTTGCCATGCCTAAATCCTTGTTGTTGAATTTGTTTCATATGACAATTTGATATAATTGTTACTTGAATATGTATGTGATTCCGGAGTTTGTTGGTTTGATATTTCTTGAAATTTAATTTCATTATGAATTTTCTCCTGCAAATAATTAATTAAATGAGCTTAAGAAGAGGTGTTTATATAATTATTGAGAATTTGGATTAATGAAAGCGTTGCTCTATGCTGAGTAATTTCTATATCTGTTGATTGCTTTTGAGGTTTTATACTTTTTGTGGGCCTTTGGCTATTTGTTGTGAAATTAATTGATTTGGTTGTATCTTTGGAATTNAGGCAGGATTTCTACCCCCACTTTATAGCAACTATAAAATAAGAACCCTTTCCCATGTTTACTAATACCCCAAAATTATTATTACAAATAATTATTACAGACCTGAATTTAATGAATGAATTACAAGGTAAGTAAAACTATAGGGAGCCTACAGCAGGCCCAAATACACCTGGACAGGCTAGGCCTTCAACTCACAGTAATTCCAAAAGCCCATATTCATAGATACACAATAACCAGTAGTGAATGATTCACCCATATTTCAAAGATAAGTATACAGAACCCAAATTTCTAGTGTGTCAGAGTTCCCAAGGGCTTCAGGTACCTAGGGTAGTGCTCACACTAGAGAAAATGATCAAAAACAGTTCAAGAAAGACTAGGGACCAAATCCTAGTGTGTCAGAGTTCACAAGGGTCTCACATGAACCCTGAGCAGTGCTCACACTAGGGAGGCCAAAGGACAGAACCTAAAGAGCTTTGGCTTTCAGCCAGCAAAGAATGAGGATTTAGGAGAGCAGGATGGGATTAGGGGATACACTTAAGGACATAATCACATATAGAGCATGTAAAAACAAATAGCAAACATATTTGAACCTAAGCATACTTAATCAAATTTTTAAGTATTAACAAAGTCACATGCTAATAAGGCCAGTTCATAAACATGTTCACAGTGATAACAGAGTTTTCAGATCAGGCTAAGTCATAGAAAAAAAACACATTGATTAGCAGTAGGAACTGATTAAGACAATCTAGTAGAGGTATCATAACATAGTGAGAACAGAACTAAACAGGCCGTAACAAGTTCAACAAACAAACATTATAAATCTGTTAAAGCACACATCTATACATGGCTAAAGAGGTATGAAAGCATGTTTAACTCTAAATGACAGTCCTCAATAACACAGAATTAGGTAGATTTCATTAATCAATACAAACTAAGTTCGACATGTCTTAACTACAAGTAATAGCATTTAGGGTAACATGGCCTAATGGAAATAACAAATTGAGCAAATAATCATAATAAAAGTGGCATACGATTCAATAACTCACCAGTTAAGATGAACAGGGAAAACGAATCCAACAGTATAGCAAATAGCACCAAACAGAAGTAAAAAGATGTCTGGCCATGGTTTTCATCCGGCCAAGAATCAAAACACAGAATATTATTGCTCAAGAGAGAGCAAAGAGTACACAACTTTTGGTATATCATAGTGAAAAGGTTATTTGAACTCTGATTCTTCTCCTTTTATTTTTCAAAGGGGAGTAGGGAGGGGTTTAAATAGTGCTGAGACTAGAGCATAGAAATAGCTAATTAAAATATTAAGTCAAGTGCTCAAATCAGTGAGATTGAAACCCCAAATTTTAGGTGAAGATACACAAAATCAGTAGGAAATAAGGTAAAAAATAGGCATATAATGAATAGACAAGAGATTATTATAAAAAAGGAATACTGAATCGAACTAGATTTGGTTCAAGTAAAAGGGTCTGAAACCCTAACTTAGGTAAACCACAAAATTGGTAGAAAATAAAGGCAAGAATCACATATTAACATAAAAAATAAACATAGGTAAGAAATTATTCAAAAGGAAACCTAAAATCGAACCAGATTTGGTTCAAGTAAAAAGGTCTGAAACCCTAAATTAGGTAAGTGAAGGAAATCGACAAAAATAAGCAGATTCACAAGTAATAGAATATAGACGGAAAAATTCTAGAAATCAGAGTTTGAACCAGTTTAGGTTCGATTCAAAGAAAAATCTGGAACCCTAATCTTTAGGGTTTAATGCGAATCAATGAGATATGAGAGAATCGTTACAAAATAACGTGCTTGGACTCAAGGTTGTCCAGATTCAAGAGACAAACATAGATTTGGACAGAATCAAAGCGGGGTACTTGCCAATTTTAGGCAAGTACCTAAGTCACTCCGTAACATAGAACCAAATAAGGGAAAAACACCGAAATGATAAGGGAATAGGGAAAGAATCCCATAAGGAACGGGATTTGGGGGGATTTGGGTGAGCCGACGGAATAAGGGTCCATCAGTAGAGGGGAAATAAGGGCAGCGGGTTTAGGAAAATGAGGGTTAGGGTAGAGAGGAGGGAGATATAAGGAAAGGGGGTGGTTATTTGTGGGCCGTTGATCATCTTTGATCAATGGCCGAGATTTAAACGGACTGAGGTCGGGTTTTAATGAATGGGTAAGGTTAATTGGGTTAGAAGTATTGGTCTTGGGCTGGTTTGGGTAGTTTTGGGTAGTCTTAGGTCCGAAATTAATTAAAAAGAAAATGGGGCCAGATTTTAAATACCCAAATTTAACCAATAAAATAATTTGTAAAAATACTAGATAAATAATAAAAATATAATTTATGCATAAAAATGATTGAAAACAAATATTCAACATTATAAAAATAAAAAAGTGATTTTGCATAAATAAAGTAATTATAAGTACATATAGGCTATTATTGCAAATATGTGCAATCTTAGCCTTTAAAATGCAAATGTAATTATAACAAATGTACTAAAAATATTTAAAACCTACTATGGGTGTAAATGATGAGTTTAGATAATAAAATCATCATAAAAATTTGTAAGGTAATTAATGGTTATTTATATAATAAAAATACAGAAATAAATTGATTTAAAGCCTTTAAAAATTATGACAAATTATGAAAATACTTGTATATGCTTGTAAATCAAATGATGATGCATATTCACTATTTTGAAAGTATAAATATATATTTGAAAAATATGAGAGAAATATTGGGTATCAACAGCTGCCCTTCTTTACCCAGGAAGAATGAAAGAGTTGTTGGGTAAACAAATGATGACCAATTTTGACTGAATGGGGTGTTTTGAAATATATAGGCCGCACCCTGGTCTTTGAGCTGCCTACATATCCCTGGTTATACAGGAATCAAGCCATATGTAGTTCTGGATTTGACAGTGGAATAAACCGATGGAATTGTTATAAGAACGGACTGAATATTCTGGATATGACAGGTTGAGAATGGTTACGGATATTTGAGTGGGAATTAGGTGATAATAAGTAATGGACGGTGGTCTGTTGCATTTGTAATAATTGAAGGATATGAACGTTGAATGGAAACTGGAGCGAAGATTGCTCCCGATATGAGAACGGTTACTTCCCGGATTACCTACAAACTCAGAATACAATGCATACATACAGATTATCGCATAAATTTAAACATGATGCAAATTTCCTTCGGACCATGGAGATCGTCCTTGGACGGTGAGGATGACGTCCTTAGACCATGATGTCCCGGGTCATGAATTGTGCGGTAAAGGATTCGCAAGCTATGAAATGATGTTCTCGGGATATGAAGATGGTGCTTCTGAACCATGATGCCTTTGAATAATGATGTGCAAGATTAAGAGATCCTCAGGCCATGGCATGGTGTCTCCCAGCTATGAGGATGATGCCTTCGGGCTATGACGCCTTTGGATAAATTGGCTATTTATCAATCCATGAGATGCGGAGATATGATGCTTGAGATAAAACAAGACAGAGCTTAGTCCTCTGTAGAGTCGGGAGCAGAGCTTAGCCCCGAGAGAAGAGAATAATACAAGGTTTGGAGCAGAGCAACATTTGTGGTTATACAAGGAGAGACAATGCTTAGTCTCATACAATGAGAAGGCAATGCTTAGCTTTGTGCAATTGAGGAGGCGGGGCTTAGCCTCATGCAAGATGGAGACAGTGCTTGGTCTCATGAAAGGGGAAGGCAATGCTTAGCCTTATGCAGTTGAGGAGGCATGGCTTAGCCTTATGCAGGATGGAGACAATGCTTAGTCTCATGCAAATGGAAGGCAATGCTTAGCCTTATGCAGTTAAGGAGGTAGGGCTTAGCCTCATGAAGGATGGGGACAATGCTTAGTCTCATGCAAATGGAAGGCAATACTTAGCCTTATGCAGTTGAGGAGGCAGGGCTTAGCCTCATGCAGGATGGAGACAGTGCTTAGCCTCACGCAAATGGAAGGCAATGCTTAGCCTTATGCAGTTGAGGAGGCATGGCTTAGCCTTATGCAGGATGGAGACAATGCTTAGTCTCATGCAAATGGAAGGCAATACTTAGCCTTATGCAGTTGAGGAGGCAGGGCTTAGCCTCATGCAGGATGGAGACAGTGCTTAGCCTCACGCAAATGGAAGGCAATGCTTAGCCTTATGCAGTTGAGGAGGCAGGGCTTAGCCTCATGCAAGATTTGAGACAATGCTTAGTCTCATGCAGCGAATAAATAATAAGTGATAGCGGAGTATTTCTTAGTTGTGGATGAGTTCGATAGCCTTGTTGTTGTGAAGACAGTGATTCTAAGGTGTGCACGTACTAGAGACTATCTCTTGTTCCTGCATTCAAAGAAAAATTGTGAGTTTTGCGGGGGAGGTTAGTTCGTGCCTTTTGTCTGCTCTGCTCCATGTTGGAATCCTGTTCGAGTTACCATGGGTAGCATCTGGCTAAAAATAAAGTTTTCGAAAAATATGCATGCATAGTTATTCAAAACACAGTAATAACTGCGACATTGTTAGAGACATTGCGACCTTCTTGCCATAGCATTTTGAGGGTCCTCCTCAAAATTCTGCCCCAGCTACCTAGATGAATCTCTGGTTGTTCCGCATACAGTGCCATTGGCTGAACTTGCTTCGGAAGTTTGAGGGTCCTCCTCAAACATATGCCCCGGTTTCTTATTATGGGGACAATGGAAATTTTATTGTATTGTGACCGAACCCACAGGGCTGCCTATGTATCCCCTCTTAAATGGAAATCAGGTCAAGCGTAGTTCAGTTACATCAATTGCATAAATGTAAACAGCTTTAAACATAGTATCTTTTGACTGCATCTGAGTTGATAGGCTTTGGCCAAATCTCTCCATCCATTTCTGCGAGTATGAGCTCTCCTCCTGTTAGTACTCTGTGAACCATATAGGGTCCTTTCCAGTTGGGTGAGAATTTTCCTTTGGCTTCATCCTGATATGGAAAGATTCGTTTCAACACTAGCTGCCCCGGTGCGAACTGTCTAAGTTTGACCCTTTTTGTTGAAAGCTCTGGATATTCTGTTTTGATAAAATTGACCATGACACACCGCATTCATTCTTTTCCCATCAATGAGAGCTAACTGCTCGTAGAGGCTTCTTATCCATTCTGCATCACTAAGCTTATCTTCTTGTATAATTATCAAGGAAGGAATTTCTACCTCGGCGGGGATGACGGCTTCAGTACCGTAGACCAATAGGTAAGGAGTTACCCCGGTTGACGTGCCGACTATGGTACGGTATCCCAATAAAGCAAATGGTAACTTCTCGTGCCACTTCTTGTGATTCTCTACCATCTTCCTTAGTATCTTCTTAATGTTATTATTGGCGGCTTCCACAGCTCCATTCACTTGGGGTCGGTATGCTGTGGAGTTTTTGTGCTTGATCTTGAAGGTTTCGCACATGGATTTCATTAGAACACTATTGAGATTGGCGGCATTGTTAGTGATGATGGATTCTGGAACCCCGAATCCACAAATAATACGGTCCCTGACAAAATCTACGATGACTTTCTTGGTTACAGCTTTGTAAGATGCAGCTTCAACCCACTTTCTGAAATAGTCGATGGCCACTAGAATGAACCTGTGCCCGTTTGAAGTTGTGGGCTTGATTGGTCCAATGACATCCATTCCCCAGGCAGCAAAAGGCCAAGGTGCGCTGGTTGCATTAAGTTCATTTGGAGGTACCGGTATTATATCTGTGTGTATCTGGCACTGATGACATTTCTGGACATACCGGATGCAGTCTGTTTCCATAGTCATCCAAAAGTATTCGGCTCTGAGTATCTTCTTGACTAGGATGAAACCATTCATATGTGGGCTACAGGTTCCGGCGTGTATCTCTTCAAGTAGTTTGGAGGCTTTTTTGGCGTCAACACACCATAATAGCCTTAGATCTGGAGTTCTTCTATATAGAATTCCTCCACTCTGGAAGAAATGGTTAGACAACCTCCGAAGTGTGCATTTCTGGGTGTGGCTTGCGTGCTCTGGATATTCTCCTTTTGTCAAATAATCCCTGATATTATGGAACCATGGATTCCCATATGTTTCTTCTTCAACATGAGCACAGTAAGCCGGCTGATTATGGATTCTTACCAAAATGGGATCGATGAAGTTCTTGTCCGGGTGTTTTATCATGGAGGACAAAGTGGCCAATGCGTCTGCGAACTCATTCTGGATTCTCAGGACATGTCTAAACTCTATCTTTGTGAACCTCTTCATCATCTCTTGCACATGATATAGATATGGTAATATCGTGGTATTCTTTGTAGCCTATTCTCCCTGCACCTGATGTACCAGCAGATCTGAATCGCCAATTACCAGTAATTCCTGGAAATTCATGTCAACGACCAAATTGAGCCCCAATATGCAAGCCTCATATTCTGCCATATTATTGGTGCACGAAAATCTGAGTTTCGCAGATACCGGATAATGTTGACCTGTTTCTGACACCAAAACGGCTCAAATACCCACTCCTTTGAAGTTTGTGGCTCCATCGAAAAGCATTCTCCACCCGTCGTAGGCTTCGGTGATATCTTCTCCTACGAATGGTACTTCTTTATCAGGAAAATATGTTTTTAGTGGTTTGTATTCTCCTCCTACAGGATTTTCCGCAAGATGATCCGCTAATGATTGTCCCTTAATCGCATTCTGAGTCACATAGACAATATGGAATTCAATCAACAATATCTTCCATTTTGTCAGCTTCCCTGTAGGCATGGGTTTCTGGAAGATGTACTTCAGAGGGTCCATCATTGATATGAGATATGTGGTACAGACACAGAAGTAGTGCCTCAGTTTCTGGGTTATTCAGGTCAAAGCACAACAGGTGCGTTCCAGTAAATAATACTGTGCTTCGTAGGGTGTGAACTTCTTACTCAAATAGTATATAGCCTGTTCTTTCCTTCCCGTCTCGTCGTGTTGTCCCAAGACACAACCGAAAGCCCCATCTAATATGGAGAGATAGAGTAACAGTGGTCTACCAGGTTCTGGCAGGATCAAGACTGGCGGTGTGGACAAATATTCTTTAATTCTGTCAAAAGCTTTTTGGCAGTCTTAAGTCCAATTGGTTGTAGCATCCTTCTTTAACATTTTGAAATTTGGCTCACAGATCACGGTTGATTGTGCTATGAAGTGGCTGATGTAATTAAGATGTCCCAAGAAGCTCATCACGTCTTTCTTGTTCTTTGGAGGCGGCAAATCCTGGATAGTCTTGACCTTTGATGGGTCTAGCTCAATTCTTCGGCGACTGACGATGAACCCTAATAACTTTCCTGCAGGGACCCCGAAGGCACATTTTTTGCGGGATTCAATTTCAAATTGTACCTCCGAAGTCGATCAAAAACTTTCCTCAAGTCTGCTATGTGATCTGTACTCTTCTTGGATTTGATGATGACATCATCCACATATACCTCTATCTCCTTGTGTATCATGTCGTGGAAAATAGTTGTCATGGCCCTCATATAAGTGGCCCCAACATTCTTCAGACCGAACGACATCATTTTATAGCAGCACACCCCCTATGGTGTGATAAAAGCTATCTTTTCGGCATCCTCTTCATCCATCCAGATCTGATGATATCCCGCGAAGCAATCTACAAAGATTTGGAGTTCATGCTTGGCGCAATTGTCGATCAGTATGTGTATGTTGGGTAACGGGAAATCATCTTTGGGACTTGCTCTGTTTAGGTCCCGATAATCGATGCATACTCTGACTTTCCCATCCTTCTTTGGAACTGGCACGATGTTAGCCAACCAAGTTGGATATTCAACCACTCTGAGAACCTTAACTTTGATCTGTTTGGTGATTTCTTCTTTGAGTTTCAAACTCATATCTGGCTTGAACTTTCTGACCTTCTGCTTTACTGGCGGACACATTGGGTTGGTAGGTAGTTTATGAGCCACTATGGACGTGCTCAAACCGGTCATATCATCATAGGACCATGCAAGGATATACTCATATTCCTTCAGGAAACGAGTGTATTCTTCTTTCTCTGATGGTGACAGGTGAATGCTTACACTTGTTTCCTTGACTGTTTTGGAGTCTCCTAGATAAACTTTTTCAGTCTCATCTAAATTGGACTTAGGCTTGTTTTCAAAGTTTTTCACTTCTCTGACAATTTTCTTGGGTATTATATCCCCTTTCAGATCCTCTGAGTCATTATCCTTATGTTGCATTGTCTCATTACATGTCACATTCGTAAATTCATCGGGGTAGGTAATAATAATGCCAGGAACTCGATGGGCCCTTGATGGTGCAGCAGCCCAATTCTTGAGAGCAGCTCCCTTCTCCAAGGTCTGAATAATGAGGCATTCCTCCTCTTCCTACTCAACTATCGCACTGCAATCCATGTCTCCAACATCCAGAAACAGATTCCTTATACCGGCTAGAACTTCATCTTCTTCGGACTCCCACATCATGTCAGCTTGGTGAAATGATTGGCTCAAATATAGTACCGGTTGCTCTAGAGGGTAATAAGGACCACGCCATGGTGGCGACCAATTCTGATACTCATGCCAGGTGTATTCATACCCAAGCCCAAAGGTTGTGCCATGACGCTTTAGCTGTATTGGTTTGGTGATCCCTTGGAGATTCTTGCCGAGACCTTTGCCAGGCTCATACCCTGTCCATGCCAATATACACTCTATCTTACTGCTCCACCATTTATCCTTATCAATTGCGTTGACGCGCTCGATGCGATGGTATGTTTCTCCACCTAACTTCCTTCTATTCTCGATGACCGAAACAGTTTGACTGGTGTAAATGGGATTACTTCCATCCCCATGGATGATCACTTCCTGATGGTTCCACTCAAACTTCACGACCTGATGTACAGTAGAAGCTACAGCCCCAACAACATGTATTCAAGGTCATCCCAACAATAGGTTGTAGGTAGCAGATATGTCCAACACTTAAAACTCAATATCAAACCAGGTTGGGCCCATCTGTAGGCCGAGGTTGGTTTACCCAATTTTGGCCCTTTGAGACCCATCGAATGTCTTCACGTTCATAGTCCCTACTTGTATTTCATGTAAACCTTTACCCAATCTTTTCAAAGTTATCAGTGGAAAGATGTTGAGGCTGGAACCTCCATCTATCAAGACCCTAGCAATGAATTTATCCTCGCATTGTACCGTGATGTGCAGCGCCCTGCTGTGGCTTAATCCCTATGGTGGCAATTCGTCCTCATGAAAAGTGATCTTGTGTTTCTCCAATACTTGCCCTACCATGTTAGCCATTTCCCCACTGGTGATGTTGTTAGGCACGTAGGCTTCGTTCAATACTTTCATCAAGGCATTCCTATGTGCTTCAGAATTCTGCAGTAGTGATAAAATGGATATCTGAGCAGGAGTTTTGTTCAGATGGTCTACTACAGAATATTCTCTTGCTCGTACCTTTTTCCAAAGATCATCCGGGCCAGTCTCAATGATGGGCTGCTTGGAAGCAGCTTCTTTACTTGTTCCCCCTAAGTGCTCATGTGTGTAAATTCTACCAGTCCTGGTCATCCCTTGTGCTGCAACAAATTCTTCCATTTTTTCTTTCCTCATGGCTTCTGCAACAAAGTCCCAGGGTATGGAATTGGACTTGAAGGACGGTGTGGGTGCTACCATCACAGTGAAGGGTATGGTCACTTCTACTTCAAACAGAGCAGGTGTAGTTGTTGTTACTTCCACCTTGAATGAGGTTGGTGCGGCTACTTCAACTTTGACTGGTGGTTGTATCTGTACCACAATAGGAGTGAGAGTGACTGCAAGTTTCTTTGGGTCATCCCCTTCTCGAATAAGCCCAATTGACCCTTCCGGGTCCCATTCTTCATCAGTTTCTATCACATTCACACCCTAGCCCCTGTGATCTGGGAAAGGATTGTTGCGGACGTTAGGTGTAGCCTCCTTTGCTTGTATAACCTTGGTATTAATTAATGTCTATATCTTGTCTTTCAAAGTGCGACATTCATCGATTGTGTGACCTTTCATGCCGGAGTGGTAGGCACATGTTTTATTTGGATTGACCCATTGACAAGAGTTTTCCATGGCAACAGCGAGAATATGGGTGACATATCAAGCAGCTTTCAGTCTCTCATATAACTGATCGATAGGCTTGGCAATAGGGGTGTGTTGTCTGGGCGGCCTGCGGTCGAAATTTGGTCTAGGTTTCTGATAGTTTTGGCGGGCTGGCAGGGAATGCTAGTATGCTGGCTGGGTGTTATAAGAATGGTAGGTAGTGGCGGGTTGTGGATATCTGGGAGGTGAAGGCTGATATGTGGGTTGAGGTGTTTGGTATGTAAGAGGAGATTTTGGACCTTGGGCTACCATCACGGTTCCTACTTCTTTCTTCTTGGATATACCCCCTGACTGCAAAACTTTATTCGTAGCCTGTAATGCCTCCAAATTAGTTACCATTCCGCTCTTGATCCCTTCTTCAATCCTTTCCCCCAATTTGATTATGTCGGAGAATTTGTGATTCTCGATAACCATTAACCTTTCGTAGTATTGTGGATCCTGGGCCCGGACGAAGAACTTGTTCATCTGCTCTTCTTCTAATGCCGGCCTTACTTTCGTAGCTTCCGATCTCCATCGAGTAGCATACTCGCGGAAAGTCTCTGTTGGCTTCTTCTTGAGATTCTGGATATAGAAGACATCTGGCGCATTCTCCATATTAAACCTGCATCAATCCATAAAATATGATGCCATGCTTACCCAGCTAACCCACTTCTTTGGATTTTGGCTGATGTACCATGATAGGGCATCTCCAATGAGGCTTCTCATGAACAGTTTCATGCGAATCCTTTCATCTTTTCCATCTCCTATGAGCTTGTCACAGTATGTCCTTTGATGCACCTTTGGGTCACCTGTTCCGTCATACATCTCGAACTTGGGAGGTTTTTAAACCTCCGATAGTTCTACGTCTGGCTGAATACACATATCTTTATAGTTCAAACCCTTAATGCCTTTACCCCCTTCGACACCCTACACTTGGCTCGTGAGCTTCTTAAGTTCCTCTGCCATATTCTTGATGAGCAGGTTCTTCTTGGCGGATTTTGGTGTGTATGGGGTTTGTTGAGTGGGGTAAGGTAGAGTTTCTACGTATATGGGGTTACTTTGGTAGATACCGGGGATTTGGGTACAGTGATGATCATTGATTGAGTTCTACGAATCGGGGGTATATTGCGGTGTATTTTGAGGAGTATGGTAGGTAGTAGTTTGTGGATACTGAGTCGGAAGATGTTGGTGTTGAGGAGGAGTTGGCACTGGTAGAGGGTTAGGATTTTGAGGAGGTGTGGCGTATTGATGAGGTGCAGTGGGATTTTGTGGATGTTTGTTTGGTGTGTTTTGAGGAGGTGCTGGGTTTTGGGCGTTCTGTTGGTTAATATCCGGGACGTTTAAGGTGGGGGAGAGGTTTGCCAAGTTGCGGACCTGCTCAAGTTCCCCTTGCAATTCCAGTATTTTCTACTCCAACCGTAGAAGCAAATCATTCTATGCCGGAGTACTCCGACCATCTGAAGTTTCAACATTTTCCGCATGCGCAGCGTTATCTTTCCTGATACCACTCATATCATCCATCTTAGCCTTTCCCTTACTTTTAGGATCACTTGGACGAGGAGGAGGTGGAGGGCCTCTTGATCTGGTATGATACGCTGATGATGCCAGTATGCAAGAACCAACCTTAAGGGATGGGAATAATCAAAATAAAGAAAAGTAAAAAGGTAAACAAGTCAGTAGGGGATTTTGGAAGGATATTTGCAGTATTTAAACATGTATTGCAGAATTATAAATTTGCGTCATAATTTTGGGGACCTCATTGTGCCTGAGGTAGGCCTAGCGACACATAGATTTGGAGAAACTTGTTGCCGATAAATGCCTTATTTCATTAATGTAATAAATAGATCAAAAATCTAAAATGACAATAATTAAAAGAGTTGCTAGTGGCATTTGTCTTATTACAATCAATTTCTAAAATGACTATAGAAAATAAAATAAACAACAATTCTATTCTATTTGGTCCCGGAGGGACCCTCTCCAAGCTTGGCCTTCTTGGACCCATCGATCAGATTCCCCAGGTCGCGCATGTCCAACAGCAGATACGCCCTTGCTAGGTGTCCTCCTTCGTTGCCCTCTTCATTTTGACAATCCACGATCCTTTTCCTCATCTTCCCTTCAAGTTCCATCAAACCCTGCTCTAAGTACTCCAACCTCTCTGTTGATTTTGTAGCAACTTCCCTCCATTTATTGATTGATTCCATGTATATCTTGTGTTGTTCCAAATGTCTGGCTTCAGACTCAAGGATTCTCTTGCGCAACCTCTTGTATTTTACTTGTGCTTTAGCAGCATCGTCTATGACCCTGTTTCCTTGATCGATCCCTGGATCGACTTCTCCTGCTATGTCATCATCCAACCATGATAGGTAGAAATACACATGACCGGCGTGGTACCGATCTGGTTCACTGGTATCCCTTTCCACAATAATCTTCAGATGCCACATGTGTTGGGCCTCACACTTGAATGGAATGGCACCACCCTGAAAGTCTGCTTTGTAATGAACCATCTTAGAAACTCGCGGTATGACTTGTTTTCTCCCAGCCTGTCTCATGACCCTGATAGGAGCATAAGGATAGATACCCCTCAACCCGATCAGCACTAAGAGAGGAACATCCCTAGACCTGATGATGAACTCACTAGTAGGAAACCACTCGAACATCCAATGGACCTTGTCATCAGTTAAATTGCTAAAGAAGTGTACCCAATCCACGGCGTTTTCCGGTTGTACAAACATGTCTGGGATGAAAGTCATTCTTTTTGGATGGTGAAAGGCTATGTGGTCATTCCATGGTCACCGCGGAAATTCCTGACGGTACTGTCCTCTTTGAAGATGCTCCAACAACCATAAGTGCAGTAACAAATTACAACCCTCAAAATGTATGAATCACTTCTTACAGCAGTCCAAAGTTCGGTATATCTCTGCCACGATCATTGGGACAATAGTGTAAGTCTGTCCCTCAATCCCTTCTATTAAGGTCGTGGTAACCATAGCCAAACGAGTGTGAATCCTGTCTCCTTGAATTGGAAATACTATCATACCCAGAAAACAGACGATGAACACAAAAATCCGACGATGAGTCCAGCCTAGGGAGGTGATAGTAAACTCATCATGACAGATACGGTAGGATGTGTTGTGCCCATAACGCTCGTAGAGGAAGTCGAAAGGTATGTAGGACTTCTTCAGGCAGACTAACTCGTCATTCTTTCTAAGACCCATCATTTTCAGAAATCTCCTAGAAGTACGATTTTCCGTTACTAGCAGACCAGGGCTATCCCAGGGTAGCCCAGCAAAACCTCTTATTTCCTCAAGAAGGGGAGTCATCTCTATGTTACCAAAACGGAAAACAGCCCTCTTTTCATCCCAGAACATAGTAGCGGCCTCGATCAGTACATTGTTTGGCTGAATGTCTACCAAAGAATGTAAATTTCCAAGATTTCTTTTCACATGGTTCTTGTCACTTGGCGAGAGATTCTCCCACCAGTCTAGCAATAGAGGTGAGATACTTCGTACCATGCCGAACCTGGGGACTTCATGCCTCATTTCTGCAAAACAAATAAAGTTAGCCCTTTCCCCCTCCGGTTTTGACTACTTACACATTAATGATTAGCATATCGACACGTTTTCTCCAAATAATGCACATATCATGATTGTGCCCGTTGGGATTATAAAAATCCCAATGGACTTTGGACAAGGCTTTCCTTACAGAGTTATTATGCGGACAACATTCTAACTCATGCTAGGTTTGGACATGATGCATGCACAGTTAACATTAGAATAGGGTTTTCTATAGAAGTCTAGACCGGTACCCTCAAGCGGAAAACTTGAGAGGGAAAGGCACGAAACCGTTGACTGCATCGCTGATCGACTAGTTTTACCGCAAATAAGCCTTTCCAAATTTAAAAAGGTTAATATAGGAAGAGCGCGGACACTCATCAAGTGCCGCTATAGTATTAATTGCGCACGAGTGGAATATGATGCAGAGCATGTAATTATGCAAAAAAGTAAAACAACACCTTGTCAAGTATTTTGCATGATGAAAGAGATAAATGCGATATTTAATAAATGTAAAGACAGGAAAGAAATAAAAATAAAGAAGGAGTTAGTTCGCATAATGGAAAAATTATAATAAAGCGGTAAAAGGGGTAGGGATTGGGAAAGACATAAAGATTGAATCCAACGAACAAGGTTAAATGAAAAGTTGCATGTAAATTCATGTAAAAGGGATAATAGGGAAGGGGGTGTGCATGTAGCAAATAAATGGTGAATTTGAGAATAAAATAATAAATACACGCTTATCGAGGGACATAATTCACATAGATCAAGTTCATTATGGTAAGAGCCTAAGAATATCCCCAGCAGAGTCGCCATACTGTCGCGCCCCTTTCTCTCACGAAATCGGGTTTCGACGTTGACAACTCTTTTAAAAGGAAGGGTGTAAAAAGAGAGTCGCCACCTAACAGATTAAGGTGTGTTAGGGCACCTACTGCAAATGACTCTGGTTTACTAGTTTGCGTCACCAGAAATCGGGTAAGGGCTCAAATTACTTCGAGGAAAGGATGTTAGGCACTCCTTGAGGTCCACAATGGTGGGTCCCGGTCGAACTCAAATCATGTAAATTAGTCTAAGAGAAAAGAAACAACTGACAAATGAAATAAACGATTTATTTTAAAACAGAAATGGGGGGTCCTAAGTTTTTTAGCCTAAAGGATCACCCCGTACAACATAAATAATACTTTGTAACTCCTCAAGATGGAGTGTTACTCATATTATTGAGCGAGTACAGACTATCATCTCCTGCTACCCGATTACTATCTTTAAGTTGTTTACTTAAAGCGCTCTATTTGATTCTAAGTCGTACCCTATGTGTGCACTACCCATCACATGCCTATGGTCCAGGAGGCATTTGGACCACTATTTCAGGGTAGTTCTAGACCTTAACTTAGGTTGCTCGAATGGAGAAAACTAGGCGACATACAAAACTAGTTAGGACTTTCAAATAGAAACAAGTATGGGCTCAAGTTACCCTCCGCATTTAGACATCAAATGCACGCCAAACGGATTAGCATTAATAGGTTTTATTAATTGCAAAATCCTATAGGCAGGATATCTATGTGATATTGACGAACGAGCAGACAGTCGTATACAAAGTCAATTTCTTAATGCGATTATTAGGACCTACAAAGTTTGCCTACTGATTTTAGCATGATACAATTAAGCCTACCAGCATGGTATCTAGGTGTTTTGTGCGATAGTAGATAGTAGCCAGTCACAGAAACAGACCTAAAATTATTCGTTTTAATCCTACAGGCATGTTTTCTAGTGAGAATAGCAGCACAGTAAACATGCATAAATAACAATTAAACAGATACAGGCGTGCATTCTATAACTTGATCCAGTTTGAATCCTATAGGCATGATTTCTATAATCTGAATAGTTTTGAATCCTATAGACATGATTTCTATAATCTGAACGAAACAGTATGCAAGCAGGAATGCGCACACACATATGACCATACCATTTCTATAGGCATGGTTTGTAACGGAACATAATTGAGCCAAACATTGAGCCTATGGACATGGTTCCTAACACATAATGACTGAACACTATAAGACGCTTAGAAGCATGATTTCTAACATATAACATCCAACGTCACAACATTAACTCTATAGGCAGGATTTGTACCCCCACTTTATAGAAAGTATAAAATAAGAACCCTTTTTCCCACGTTTACTAATACCCCAGAATTGTTATTACAAATAATTATTACAGACCAGAATTTAATGAATGAATTACAAGGTAAGTAAAACTATAGGGAGCCTACAGCAGGCCCAAATACACCTGGACAGGACAGGCCTTCAACTCACACTAGTTCCAAAAACCCATGTTCATAGATACACAATAACCAGTAGTGAATGATTCACCCATATTTCAAAGATAAGCATACAGAACCCAAATCTATAGTGTGTCAGAGTTCCCAAGGGCTTTAGGGTAATATGACCTAATGTCAGTAACACATTGAGCAAAAAATCATAATGAAAGTGACAGAAGATTCAATAACTCACCAGTTAAGATGAACAGGGAAAAGGAATCCAACAGTATAGCAAATAGCACCAAACGGAAGCAAAACAATTTCTGGCCATGGCTTTCAGCCGGCCAAGAATCAAAACATAGAATATTATTGCTCAAGATAGAGCAAAGAGTACACAACCTTTGGTATATCTTAGTGAAAAGGTTTTTTGAACTCTGAATCTTCTCCTTTTGTTTTTCAAAGGCGAGTAGGGAGGGGTTTAAATAGTGCTGAGACTAGAGCATAGAAATAGCTAATTAAAATATTAAAAGGCAAGTGCTCAAATCAGTGAGAATGAAACCCCAAACTTTAGGTGAAGATACACAAAATCAATAGGAAATAAGGTAAAGAATAGGCATATAATGAACAGACAAGAGATTATTATAAAAAAAGGAATACTGAATCGAACCAGATTTGGTTCAAGTAAAAGAGTATGAAACCCTAAATTAGGTAAACCATAAAATTGGCAGAAAATAAAGGCAAAAATCACATATTAACATAAAAAATAAACATAGGTAAGAATTTATTCAAAAGAAAACCTAGAATCGAACCAGATTTGGTTCAAGTAAAAGGGTCTGAAACTCTAAATTAGGTAAGTGAAGGGAATCGACAAAAATAAGCAGATTCACAAGTAATAGAATGAATATAGACGAAAAAATGCTAGAATCAGAGTTTGAACCAGTTTAGGTTCGATTCAAAGACAAATCTGGAACCCTAACCTTTAGGGTTTAGTGCGAATCAATCAGATATGAGAGAATCGTTACAAAATAACGTGCTTGGACTCAAGGTTGTCCATATTCAAGAGACAAACATAGATTTGGACAGAATCAAAGCGGGGTACTTGCCATGTTTAGGCAAGTACCTAAGTCACTCTGTAACATAGCACCAAATAAGGGAAAAACATCGATATGGCAAGGGAATAGGGAAAGAATCCCATTAGGAACGGGATTTGGGGGGATCTCAGTGAGGCGGCGGAATTAGGGTTCATCAGTAGAGGGGAAATAAGGGCGGAGGGTTTAGGGAAATGAGGGTTAGGGTAGAGAGGAGGAAGATATAAGGAAAGGGGTGGTTATTTGTGGGCCGTTGATCATCTTTACGGCCGAGATTTAAACGCATTGGGATCGGGTTTTAATGAATGGGTAAGGGTAATTGGGTTAGAAGTATTGGGCTTGGGCTGGTTTGGGTAGTTTTGGGTAGTCATAGGTCCGAAATTAATTTTAAAAAAAATAGGGCCAGATTTTAGATACCCAAATTTAACCAATAAAATAATTTGTAAAACTAATACATAAATAATAAAAATATCATTTTTGCATAAAAGTGATTGAAAACAAATATTCAACATTATAAAAATATAAAAAGGTTATTTTTAATAAATAAAGTAATTATAAGTACATATACGCTATTTATAAAGTATTATTGAAATATATGTAATTTTATCCTTTAAAATGCAAATGTACTAAAAATATTTAAAACCTAATATGGGTGTAAATGATGAGTTTTGATGATAAAATCATCATAAAATTATTTGTAAGTTAATTAATGGGTATTGTTATAATAAAAATGCGAAACTAAATTGATTTAAAGCTTTTAATAATTATGGCAAATTATGAAAATACTTGTATATGCTTGTAAATCAAATGATGATGCATATGCACTATTTTTCAAGTGTGTGTATATATATATGAGGAAAACATTGGGTATCAACAATTGTTGGTATTTATTAATTCATCTATTTGCCATGCCTAAATCCTTGTTGTTGAATTTGTTTCATATGACAATTTGATATAATTGTTACTTGAATATGTATGTGATTCCGGAGTTTGTTGGTTTGATATTTCTTGAAATTTAATTTCATTATGAATTTTCTCCTGCAAATAATTAATTAAATGAGCTTAAGAAGAGGTGTTTATATAATTATTGAGAATTTGGATTAATGAAAGCGTTGCTCTATGCTGAGTAATTTCTATATCTGTTGATTGCTTTTGAGGTTTTATACTTTTTGTGGGCCTTTGGCTATTTGTTGTGAAATTAATTGATTTGGTTGTATCTTTGGAATTGGTTGTGGCCATTAGGCAAATTGTGATATGAATTGATTTTGTTATATTGCCGTGATAATTGTTCGTGTAAATTGTTGTGTTGTGTGAGTTGTTATTTTGAGGATATAAGGGTGGCATTTCACTGTTGTTATGTGTGTTGGGATGTTATCTGGGCAGAGCGATAAGGGTGGCTATAGGAGAGATAGGGGTGGTTATAGGAGCGATAAGGGCAGCTATTGATATTGTCAGGGCGGAGGGATAAGGGAGGCTATTGTAGGAGTGATAAGGGTGGCTATAGGAGAGATAAGGGTGGCTATTGTCAGGGATTATATGTGATGATATGGAGTTATTATGTTGGTAATTTTCATGTGATGTTGGGGTATTCCTTGTATTTATTTTTATGCCTTGTTCAATTTATCTTGTTGTTGGTAACTTAATAACAATATGAATTATGTTGAAATTGGGAGCATGTGGCTATTGCTAGACGGATTGTGAAAATAAATGTGGGCACGGGGTGTCGTGGGTAAATAATGATGATATTGGCACGTGAATTGTCCGTGCAGTTGAGATAGAAAAAATAGGCACGAGGTGCCGGGGAAATATAATGATTTAATTATGGGCACGAAGTGCCGTGAAAATATGAAAGGGAGCTGAGACCCTTGTTTACGAAAAATATGAAATTGGGCTGAGACCCGTACTTTATGATTTTAAAATGAGGTGTCACAGGGTGACTTATATTCGAAAGATATTTACTTAAGGAAGTTATATTTGAAAAAGATTTATTGAAAGAATTATATTTGAAAGATATTTATTTGAGGAAATTATATTTGAAAGAGAGTTATTTGGAAGAATTATATGTGAAAGATATTTATTTGAGGAAATTATATTTGAAAGAGAGTTATTTGGAAGAATTATATGTGAAAGATATTTATTTGAGGAAATTATATTTGAAAGAGAGTTATTTGGAAGAATTATATGTGAAAGATATTTATTTGAGGAAATTATATTTGAAAGAGAGTTATTTGGAAGAATTATATGTGAAAGATATTTATTTGAAGAAGTTGATTTAATTGGGTGTACTTATATTTATTATTTGGTGAGCAATATTAATAGTGTTCTTATTGCCATGCCAGGCATATCACTCGTTGATTTGTGTTGCCCTTATTGTTATGTGTTTCCTATTATTTTGTATACTATATTGCATAGGTTATTAGACTAGAGAGTGTCTTGATTTTACCTCGTCTCTACTCCACTGAGGTTAGTCTTGATACTTACTAGGTACCGACCATGTTGTACTCATACTACACTTCTGCACATTTTTGTGCAGAATCAGGTATTGGAGCTATCAGACTCGAACATAGTTAGAGTGGGATCGCAAGGATTCAAGGTAGAACTGCTTGGTCGTCGCAGCTCCTTGGAGTCTTTCTATATTATTGTACTGTTATTTATTATTCAAACAGTATTGAGTATTCGATCCTTGAGATCATTTCATGTATTCAGTTAGAGTTCGTGACTCAGTACTACCAATCTTGGGAGGTTGTTATATTCATATTTATTCCGTTGTTGGTTTTGATTACTTATTCAATTCAATTTCAAATACAAAAAATCAAAAACGGCTTCGAAATGTAATGGAAATCGGCTTACCTAGTCTTAGAGACTAGGTGCCGTCATGACGCATGTAGTGGGATTTTGGGTCATGATAAGTTGGTATCCTATCTCTAGGTTCATAAGTTCTACAAGTCATGAACGAGTCTAGTAGAGTCTTGCGGATCGATACAGAGACATCTGTACTTATCTTCAAGCGGCTACAGAACTATTAGGAAATTTCCACTTCTTTCGTTCCTGTCGTGCGGAATTTGTTGAATTTGGAATTTGAGCCTTTGTATCTCTATTCTCTCACAGATGGTGAGGACACGTGCTACCGGATTAGCTGAGCAGGCATCCACACATACTGCTAGGACTGCAAGAGGTCGGGGCCGAGGTAGAGGCCTAGGTAGAGGTCGAGGAAGGGCACGTGTCGCGACTAGAGCACCTTTCGGAACAACGACTTATGAGCCACCAGTAGCTCCAGTCAGGGGGCAAGTACCAAAAACACATGTTGTTACCCCCGAACTTTAGGAGACTTTAGCATAGTTCCTAAGTATGTTTGGTACATTAACTCTGGCGGGATTGATCTCTGTTGCACCAAATATTTCACAGATAGGGGGAGTAGATTAGACTCCTACCACGACTCTAGAGGAGAAGGTTCATGTTGGTCAGGTTCCGGGTGTAGTACCGGTACAATCTATTATTCCGGTTTGGCCTAAGGTCAGGCCAAAGGCATCAGAAGAAGAACAAAAGAGACTTGAGAGGTTTAAGAGGTATAGTCCACCTAATTTCAGTGGCATAGCTACAGAAGATGCCCAAGAATTTCTAGAAAATTGTCACTGTATTCTCCGCACCATGGATATTGTGGAACTGAGCGGAGTTGCCTTTACTACATTTCAACTGTCAGGCGCAGCGTATCAGTGGTGGAAAATCTATGAAGAAGGTAGACCAGTCGATGCAACACCACCAACTTGGGCTCAATTTTCGGAAATGTTCTTAAAAGAGTTTGTTCCCCAGACTCTCCGAGATGCATGGCGCATAGAGTTTGAACGGTTGCGTCAAGGCACTATGACAGTGTCAGAATATGCTATCAGGTTCAGTAAGTCAGCCCATCATGCACCTATCTTGGTTCCTACAGTTAGAGAGTGGGTCTACAGATTCATTGAAGGGCTCGATTAGGATATTAAAGTATGCATGGCTCAAGAGTTAAAAACTGATTCTCCATTTCAACAAGTAGTGGAGATTGCAAGGAAGGTTGAGAGTGTTTTAGGCGAGGAAAGGGAGTCTAAGGAAGCTAAAAGGTCTGGAAGATCTGGAGGGTTCAGTGGATTTTACTCTTCATCTAGGACCTATTATAGCGGAGGCTCGAGCATTCGTCCAGCTCAGTCCGCACACCAGATTACTCGGAGTGCTCCAGTAAGTTCTTACAATGCACCACCGGCACAAGATTTCTATAATGATTATTCTAGTTATCCGGCACAGACTCAGTACGAGCAGCTGCGACCTCAGAGGGGTTGTTATGAGTGTGGTGATACTAGGCACATCATGTGAAATTGTCCCAGACTTGGGAGGGGTGGATTTTATCAGAACACTCAGTCTATGGGCCCTAGTGTAGCTACTACCTCATGCGCACAGCCAGTTAGGGGTGGAGGACAGATAGGTAGAGGGCGTCTAAGTGGTGGAGACCTGACCCGTTGATATAATCACTATGATTTAGCTGAGGCTGATACACTAGATAGTGTCGTTATAGGTACGATCCTGATTTGTTATAAAAGGATATTTTCCCTTAATTTGATTCCGTTCCAAATATTTAGGTGCGTCCTCATATTATGCTCCGCTTATGGGTGAGCTTCGTAATTTTGTGACCCACCTATATGTTTATCCCTGTTGGGAGATTCGAAGATGTGAGCCCGCGTCTGTCATTTTTATTTTTGGGCACCATTGAGGGCTATAAGTCCAAAAGTAAGTTTTATTATTCATTACAATGAGTTTGATGTGTTTCAGAATAATTGATTCCAATTTTAAGAATTATATACCCTACCGGTATGAGGGTTCATTATGTGTTCTGAAAAATATTTACGAAATTTATTGAATAGAAGAAAGAAAGGAAATTGAAATTTCCGTTGGCACAATGTGCAAAATACTTGTGATTCGGAGTTGAGGACAAGATCCTCGCATTTTTATATGATGTAAAATATTTAAACTTGGCTACGAGCCGCGGCAGAAGTTATATAAGGACGAGGTCCTCGTGGTGAAATAATTATGAGTTTAAATTCTCCCTTTGTGAAGATTAATTTGTACTATAGTACTAATAGGGAGTTATGCATGATAGGCTTATGTGATAATTCTTTATATGTTTCTGTGCCATAATTGTGCTGTAATTATTGAGTTATAGCCTATGAGGCGAGTGCCCAGGTGGCGTTACATGTGACTCGTTAAGTTAGATAAATAGTTATGAGGTCTTCATGCCTCACATTTTGTTGTCAGTGTTGTAAAAATGTGAAACGGCGTTTTGGCTAATATGAGGTTAATTGGCGATGTTGTAATCAATTATGAACAACTATTAAGACCAACGATGTGGTGATGGGAATACATATGATGTGCTTCATGTCCTGACATCATTATGATAATGCAGTGCTTGTAATGCTGAGATTAGTGTTATTGATATATACATTGTGGTACCTTGTTGGGTTGTGGATGTATTGTTAGGAGTTGTTTTAGTGTTACTCTGGTAGGTGGATAGGCCAATTACAGGGGAGACTCTGCCGAAAAATTCTGAAAACTTTGGGAGTTAGTACAATTTGGGGGATTGAGACGTGAAAGAAGAAATAAGTTATGTTATGTGTTTGAGGGTGAATGACCCTAAGCGGGGGAGAATGTAACACTCTAAATGTTTTTGAAGTACTTCAACACTATCAAGAAAGTTGATGTGTGCGTAGACATGAGTTACTATAGCCAGTTGAGACTAATACCGTGCGTTGTTGTAAAAAAATCAAGTCTTTTGAAAATGTTTGGAGTGTAATAAATTGGTCTTAAAGTTTACAAATATAGATAAAAGAAATAATCTCAATTGAGATGGAGTTGTCGGGCTTATCTCAAATGCGGTAACGTGGGATCCACCGTGAGTATGTATAAAAGTAAAATCATCAATTTGGTAACCTCGGAATAATTCTTAGCACGTTCGAGGACAAATATTTGTTTAAGAGGTGGAGAATGTAACGACCCGGTCGGTCGTTTTGAGAATTAAAGTCCCGTTCGGCGGCATAAGGCCCTGAGCAGCTTCGTATTATGTGTATTGACTTGTGTGCGTGGTTGAACTAAGTTACCAGATAATTCGGAGTGAATTAGGACACTTAGTCCCTAAAACGGAAGCTTAAGTCTCAGGATTTTAACCGTAGTCGGAAATGTGTGAAGACGACTCCGGAATGGAGTTTCGTAGGGTCCGTTAGCTCAGTTGGGTGATTTTAGACTTAGGAGCGTGTCCGGACCGTGAATCTAAGGTCTGTAACTGATTTAGGCATGAAATGGCAAAAGTTGAATTTTTGGAATTTTGGACCGGAAGTAGACTTTTTGATATCGAGGTCGGAATGCAATTCTGAGAGTTGGAACAACTCCATTATGTTATTTGGGACTTGCCTGCAAAATTTAATGTCATTCCGGGTTCGTTTGATAGGTTTCGACACGAGTTTTAGAAGTTGCAAGTTTTGGAAGTTCATAAGTTCGATTCGGGGTGCGATTTGTATTTTCGGTGTTCTTTGACGTGATTTGAGATTCGAGCGAGTCCGCGTTAGGTTATGAAACTTGCTTGTGTGTTTAGACGGGGTCCTGGGAGCCTCGGGTGTGTTTCGGATGGGCTACAGACCATTTTCTTCTATTTTTGAACTGCTGGTTCTAGTGTCTGATGTCCTTCTTCGCGATCGTGAAGTGTCTCTGCTGACCACCTCGATTTCTGTGATGACCCAAAAGGTCATCTTATATTTTAGAACTCAAATCGGCACTCTCAAGCCTTAAAAATCTCATTTTTACCCTCCTTGATTTGCGTGCGCAGTCCGGGCAGGTTTTCGGAAAATATTTATGCTGAAAACAGATGAAAATAAGAATTTTTTCCTTAAAAGTTAATTTTAGTTGACTTCGGTCAACATTTTTCTTAAATGGGCCCGGATCCGTGCTTTGACGGTCCCGGTGGGACCTGGGCGTATGCCCGAAATCGAATTTGGAAGTCCCTAGCTTGAGTTATGAATTTTTGATGAAAATTAAAAGTTTGGAAATTTATTTTTTTTAAGAACTGATTGATGTTTGGCATTGTTAGTATCGGGTCCGTATTTTGGTTATGGATCCCGGCACAGGTTCATTATGATATTTAAGACTTGTCTGCGAAATTTGGTGAGAAAAGAAGTTGATTTGACGTGATTCGGACGTCCAGTTGAGAAAATAGAAATTTTAAAGTGTTCTTGAGAATTTCATTTGATTTGGTACTAAATTCGTAGTTCTAGGTGTTATTTTGGCGATTTGATCGCGCGAGCAAGTTTGTATGATATTTTTAGACTTGCGTGCATGTTTGGTTTGGAGCCCCGAGGGCTCGGGTGAGTTTCGGAAAGGCTACGGAGTGAGATTTGGCTTGGAAAACACTGCCGGTGCATCTGATATTGCAGGCCTCTGATCTCGCATTTGCGAGATCAGGCATCGAAATTGCGACCTCTGAGAGGTTCACATTTGCGAGCTTCTCATCGCAAATGTGAAGAGAAGCTGGGCCAATAATCTTCGCATTTGCGAGTCTTCTTTCGCATTTGCGAAGGGAGTCGAGGAAGGGCAGTGATCGCAAATGCGATCATTTAGTCGCATTTGCGAAGATTCAAGGTTCACATTTGCGAAGGAAGCAGAAGTGTGAAGGTCTTCGCATTTGCGATGACTCCTTCGCATTTGCGAAGCTTAGGTCGCAAATGCGACGTCTGCAGCTGAACAAAATGACTTTTGGACGGAAATTTGTATTCATTTCCCAAATTTTCAAGACCTAAAACACAAGAGGCGATTTTCCAAAGACCATCTCTTCCCCAAATCATAGGTAAGTGATTCTAAACTGGTTTCTTTCAATCTTTCACTACATTTTACAAGATTTCAACCTAAAATCTAAGGTTTTCATGGTAGAATTAGGGGTTTTGGGTAGAAAGTAGGGATTTCGGAAATTTGGGGATTTAGACCTATATTTGAGGTCGGATTCCAAAACTAATTATATATTCGGGCTCAAGGGTGAATGGATAAATGGAATTTGGTCCGAACCTCAGGTTTTGACCAAGCGGGTCCGGGGTCGATTTTTGACTTTTTGGAGGAAAATTTAGGAAATCTAAATTTATGCAATATAATTGATTCCTTTAGCAATATTTGATATTATTGAGTCATTTTTGAATAGATACGAGTGGTTTGGAGGTGAATTCCAAAGGAAAAGTTGTGATTGAGAATTAAGTGGCCTTCAGAGCGAGGTAAGTGTTGTGTCTAACCCTGACTTGAGGGAATTAGGAACCTTAGATTACTTGCTAAGTGAAATTCATATGAGCGGCGTATATGTTAGGTGATGAGTACTTATGCGCCGCCAATTTACCTGTTTTCCATGTTTCGCAGTTTTTCTTATATTGTCTCAATCCTATGCCTAATTACGATGTGTTATACTAGTGTTGTTCAATTTATCGTTCTCATCATGTTTACGGATTTTCTGGTGATAATTGAGTTTTTATTTCAAAGTTGAGATTGATGTTATGGAACCAAATGTTGAGGTAAGGATTGTACTTGCTATTCTATCTCCCTATTGATACTTATGCATTGCATTATGGTAAGGGAGAGTGTTAATGTACGAAGGGTGATGTCGTGCCATATTGTGAGTGTTAATACACGAAGGGTGATGTCGTGCCATATTGTGAATGTTAATTCATGAAGGGTGATGCCGTGCCATATTGCGAGTGTTAATGCACGAAGGGTGATGCCGTGCCATATTGTGAGTGTTAATTCACGAAGAGTGATGCTGTGCCATATTGTGAGTGTTAATGTACGAAGGGTGATGCCGTGCCATATTGTGAGTGTTAATGCATGAAGGGTGATTCCATGCCATGATATGAGAGTTAATGTACGAAGAGTGATACTGTACCGTTTCTATTGATTGTTATGGTGAGATTGAGAGTAAAAGCACGAAGGGTGATGTCATGCATTTTTCCTTACTGTATTTACTATTCCTGTTGATTCATGGTATATTGACTGCTCCGGTGATCATTCTGTTGAAGTTCTTTATCTTGTATTCCCCTCAGTATATCTCCCATCCCGACATTTCTTGTTTAGTTCTTCATTCCTGTTATTTGTGTACACACTATTAAATTGTACAGGTTGATTGTAGGTGCCTTGCCTTAGCCTCGTCACTACTTTGTCGAGACTAGGCTCGACACTTACCAGTACATGGGGTCGATTGTACTGATGCTGCACTCTGCACTTTCTGTGCAGATTTTGATACCAGCTCTGGTTGATCGAGATTTTGCTATTGGTCCGCTGTCCGGAGACTCTAGGTAGATTTGTCGGCGTCCACAGACCTTGAAGTCCCCGTCTAGCATTTATGTTCTACTGTTTCTTTTATTCAGACAGTTGTATTTCTTTCAACTATTACTTGTAGTAAATTCTAGAATGCTCGTGAATTGTGACTCCAGATCCGGGTGGTAGTAATTAATACAGTTTTTATGATATTGCGCACTTATTATATTTCACTTTAGTTAATTATTGTTACTTAATGAATGAAAATAAGGAATTGGTCTAATGATTCTCTAACGTTGGCTTGCCTGGCAAGTGAAATGTTAGGTGCCATCACGGTCCCGTCGGTGGGAAATTTCGAGTCGTGACAGTTGGTATCAGAGAACTAGGTTTCCTAGGTCTCATGATTCACGAGCAAGCTTAGTAGAGTCTGGAGGATCGGTTCGGAGACGTCTGTGCTTATCTTCCTAAGGCTATGAAGTTAGGAACAAGTTTCACTTCTTTCTTCCCTATCATGCGATTTTGCTTCCTCAATACTTATTGAACTCTTGTATGCTTATTCTTTTGCAGATGGTGAGAACGCGTACCGCTTCCTCAGCTGAGCAGCAGCCAGAGTCGATAGTGACAGCTCCTACGCGGGGCAGAGGTCGAGGCCGAGGCAGCGGCAGGGCTCAGCCTAGAGCCCGAGCAGCAGCCCCAGCACTGGAGCCTCAGATAGAGCTTGATGAGGAGGTTCCAGCCCAGACTGTTCCTGCCGGACCAGCTCAGGTTCCGGAGGGGTTCATTGCTACCCCAGTACTTCAGGACGCTTTGGTCCGTTTGGTTGGATTTATGGAGAGTGTGGCCCAAACTGGAGCATTTCCCCTGGCACCAGCAGTCTCCCAGGCTGGAGGAGGAGCCCAGACTCCTATCACTCCCGCTCCGGAGCAGATGGCTCCCCAGTATCAGGCTCCAGCAGCTCAGCCAGTCGGATTAGTTCAGCCGGTTATTGCGGCACAGGTCAGAGATGGGTCAGCTATATCTTCTGAGGCTTTATGGAGATTGGACAGGTTTACCAAGCTCTTTCCTGTTCACTTCAGTGGTGTCCCTTAAGAGGACCCCCAGGAGTATGTTGACAGCTATCACGAGGTTGTACGGAACATGGGTATAGCGGAGACCAATGGGGTTGATTTTGGTGCATTTCAAATTACTGGTTTTGCCAAGAAATGGTGGAGAGATTACTTGTTGACCAGACCAGCTGGGTCGCCTGCTCTTACTTGGGACCAGTTCTCTCATCTCTTCATAGAGAAGTTTCTACCTAACACATTGAGGGAGGAGCGTCGCCGTCAGTTTGAGCGTCTCCAGTAGGGCGGTATGACAGTTACTCAGTATGAGACCCGTTTTGTGGATTTGGCCCGTCATGCCATTCTTCTGCTTCCCGCCGAAAGAGAGAGGGTGATGAGGTTTATTGGTGGACTTGCTCAGCCTATCAGATTGCAGATGGCTAAGGAGACTGGGAGTGAGATTTCTTTTCAGGCGGCTGCTAATGTTGCCAGATGAGTCGAGATGGTTCTTACTCAGGGAGGTCAAGGGTTGACAAGTGGCCTCGTCATTCCGGTGAGTTCAGCGATGCCTCACCTAGAGGCAGGAGTACTTTTGGTAGAGGCCATCCTCCCAGGCCGTTTCATTCAGTGCTTCAGGCATCTCACGGTGCCTCAGGTGGTCGTGGCACTCGGATGCATTATTTCGACCACCTAGCCTACAGTGCACCACCTGCTCCGATTTGTGAACCTCCTCTCCAGAGTTATCAGGGTGGTTATTCAGGTCGACAGGGTCAGCAGTCACAGCAACCGAGGTTATGTTATACTTGTGGTGATCCGAGGCACATTGCCAGATTTTGCCATCGGGCAACGGGCAGCTCACGGCATCAGAGTTCTCGTGCCATGGTTCCGGCACCAGTTGCTGCACCACCTGCTCAGCCAGCCAAAGGTAGGGGTCAGGCAGCCAGAGGTAGGGGCCAGACAGTTAGAGGTGGAGGTCAGGCCGTTAGAGGTGAAGACCAGCCAGCTAGAGGCCATCCCAAAGACGTAGTTCAGGGTGGTGGGGCCCAGCCCCGGTGTTATGCTTTCCCAGCCAGGCCTGAGGTTGATTCATCCGATGCTGTTATCATAGGTATTGTTTCAGTTTGCAGTAGAGATGCTTCAGTTCTATTTGATCTGGGATCTACTTACTCCTATATGTCTTCCTATTTTGCTTCCTATTTGGTTGTGCCCCGTGATTCTTTGAGTGCTTCTGTATATGTGTCCACACCAGTGGGAGATGTTATTATTGTAGATCGTGTTTATCGTTCGTGTGTGGTCACCATTGGGAGTCTTGAGACTCGTGTAGATCTTCCAGTTCTCATCATGGTTAATTTTGATGTCATACTAGTCATGGATTGGTTGTCACCTTATCATGCTATATTAGATTGTCACGCCAAGATGGTGACCTTAGCCTTGCAGGGGTTGCCTCGATTAGAGTGGAGAGGGAATCTCGAACATTCTACCAGCAAGGTTATCTCTTACGCAAAGGCTCGGCATATGGTCGAGAAGGGGTGTCTATCTTGATTGGCTTATGTCCGCGATTCTAGTGTGGAGGTTCCTTCCATAGATTCGATTCCAGTTGTTCGTGAGTTCCCGGAGGTGTTTCCTCCAGACCTGCCGGGGATACCACCCGACAGAGATATTAATTTCTGCATTGATTTGGCTCCGGGCACTCAGCCTATTTCCATTCTTCCATATCGCATGGCCCCGCCAGAGTTGAAAGAATTGAAGGACCAGTTGCAAGATTTGCTTGATAAGGGCTTCATTAGACCTAGTGTCTCTCCCTGGGGTGCACCTGTGTTGTTTGTGAAGAAGAAAGATGGATCGATGAGAATGTATATAGATTATCGGTAGTTGAACAAAGTCACCATCAAGAATAAATATACATTGCCAAGGATTGATGATTTATTTGATCAGCTTCAGGGTGCCAAGGTGTTTTCAAAGATTGATTTGAGATTTGGCTACCATCAGTTGAGGATTAGGGCATCTGATGTTCCTAAGACAGCTTTTCAAACTCGGTATGGGCATTATAAGTTTTTAGTGATGTTATTTGGGCTAACAAATGCCCCAGCAGCCTTCATGGATTTGATGAACCTGGTGTTCAAACCTTACTTGGATTCCTTTGTGGTTGTGTTTATTGATGATATCTTGATCTACTCCCACAGTCGAGAGGAGCATGAGCAGCATCTTCGGATCGTTCTTCAGACTCTGAAAGACAGCAAGTTATATGCTAAGTTCTCAAAATGCGAGTTTTGGTTGTGTTCAATTGCTTTCTTGGGTCACGTTGTGTCAGCAGAGGGTATTCAGGTGGATCCTAAGAAGATTGAGGCAGTCCAAATTGGCCTAGACCCACATCAGCTACAGAGATCCGTAGTTTTCTAGGTTTGGCGGGATATTACCATTGATTTGTGGAGGGGTTTTCATCCATAGCAGCCCCGTTGACCAGATTGACCCAGAAGGGTGCCCCGTTCAGGTGGTCAGCGAGTGTGAAGTGAGCTTTCAGAAGCTCAAGACAGCTTTGACTACGGCACTGGTATTGGTGTTACCCACAGGTTCAGGATCTTATACAATATATTGTGACGCATCTCATATTGGTCTGAGTGCGGTATTGATGCAGGGTGGAAAGGTTATTGCATATGTGTTATGGCAGCTAAAGGTTCACGAGAAGAATTACCATGTTCATGATCTAGAGCTGGCAGCCATTGTTCATGCGCTGAAGATTTGGAGGCACTACCTTTACGGCGTGCCATGTGAGGTATTCACTGATCATAAGAGCTTGCAGTATTTGTTCAAGCAGAAGGAACTCAATTTGAGGCAGAGGAGGTGGCTGGAGCTATTGAAAGACTATGATATCACTATATTGTATCATCCTGAGAAGGCCAATATGGTGGCCGATGCTTTGAGTAGAAAGTCAGTCAGTATGGGTAGCCTTGCATATATTCTAGTTGATGAAAGGCCGCTTGCATTGAATGTTCAGGCCTTGGCCAACCAGTCGTGAGGTTAGATGTTTCTGAGCCCAATCGTGTTCTAGCTTGTACAGTTGCTCGGTCTTCTTTATTTGAGTGCATCATAGATAGGCAAGATGACGATCCTTATTTACTTGTCCTTAGAGACACAGTGTGGCACGGTAATGCCAAGCAGGTTACTGTTAGAGATGACGGGGTTTTGAGGATGCAGGGTCGTATTTGTGTTCCTAATATGGATGGACTTCGTGAGTTAATCCTTGAGGAGTCCCACATTGTTCGGTATTCTATTCATCCGGGCGCCTCCAAGATGTATCAAGACTTGAGGTAGCATTATTGGTGGAGGCGAATGAAAAAGGACATAGTTGCCTATGTAGCTCGGTGCCTAAATTTCCAGCAGGTAAAGTGTGAGCATCAGAGACCTGGTGGTTTACTTCAGAGGTTAGATATTTTCGAGTGGAAGTTGGAGCGTATCACTATGGACTTTGTTGTTGGACTCCACGGACTCAGAGAAGGTTCGATGCAGTTTGGGTCATTGTGCACAAGCTGATTAAGTCAGCTCATTTCATTCCTATGGCAGTTACCTATTCCTCGGAGCAGTTGGCAGAGATTTATATTCGTGAGATCGTCCGTCTTCACGGTGTACCCGTGTCTATCATTTCCGATCGAGGTACTCGATTTACTCGCACTTTTGGAGGGCAGTTCAGCGTGAGTTAGGTATGCGGGTTGAGTTGAGCACAACATTTCATCCTCAGACAGATGGGCAGTCCGAGCGTACTATTCAGATCTTGGAGGATATGCTATGCGCCTGTGTTATTGACTTTGGAGGTTCTTGGGATCAGTTTTTGCCGTTAGCGGAGTTTGCCTACAATAACAGCTACCAGTCGAGCATTCAGATGGCTCCCTATAAGGCATTATATGGTAGATGCTGTAGGTCACCGGTTGGGTGGTTCGAGCCGGGGGAGGCTCAGTTATTGGGTACAGATTTAGTTCAGGAGGCCTTGGACAAGGTCAAGATTATACAGGATCAACTTCGTACAGCTCAGTCCAGGCAAAAGAGTTATGCTGACCGTAAAGTTCATGATATTGCATTCATGGTTGGAGAAAGAATATTGCTTCGGGTATCTCCCATGAAGGGTGTTATGAGATTTGGTAAGAAGGGCAAATTGAGCCTTGGGTATATCGGGCCATTTGCGATCCTCGAGAGAGTGGGGGAGGTAGCTTATCGACTTGCGTTGCCTCCAGGGTTATCCTCAGTTCATCCGGTATTCCATGTGTCTATGCTCTAGAAATATCATGGTGACCCGTCCCACGTGTTAGATTTCAGCTCTGTCCAGTTGGACA
>AWOL01S0006078.1:0-24978 GCA_000715115.1 Nicotiana otophora
TCTGCAGCCCATTATGCGGCCGCATAATCACTCTGCGGACCGCATAATGGCCGCAGAGTGAAGTCGAAAGTTTGGCCAATTTGAGGTCAGTTTTGCGGTCGATTATGCGACCGCATAATCGATATGCGGACCGCATATCGGTCGCATAATTCCTCTTGGGTTTCTGCAGAGGGAGTTTTGCGGTGCATTATGCGACCGCAGAACAAGTATGCGGACCGCATACTGGTCCCATACCTGAGCCGAAAGTTTAGGCCCTTGAGGGCCATTTCTGCGGTCATTTTGCGAACCGCATAANAAACCATTATGCGGTCGCATATGTGACCATAGACCTATGTCGGGGCACCCATTTTCTTAATTTAAAACCCGACCCCCATTCCGTTAAAACACCCCCTTAGTCTATTTTGAGCTCATTTTTTGATACTATAGAGTAAGAGAGGGAGCCTTAGAGTGGGAAAGTAATCCTCATCAATTATTCTTCAATTCTTGCTTGCAACTTTGAAGATTATCAAGGAAAGTAATCTAGGCCTCCATCCTAGAGGTAAGAATCTATGCCGTAGTCCTAAATTTTTGAAACTTATACTGCAAATAAGTAATTAATAAAATGGTCCATGGGTATGAGGGTTGTTTCTTGCATGCATGTGTGTGGTAAAAAGAGTGTGGAAAAGGTAACTAGAACCATGAATATTTCCCTAATTTTGGGTTCAATTTATATATTGCTAAACTAGATTGAGGTTGCTAAGGGTTCCGGATAATTGTAGAGTCTAAAGAAGCGCAATAGAGGTATGTATGGCTAACTCTTTTCTTCCTAGAATCGAACTCCTGGTGTCCGAATATTTGATGTAAGTTCCGACTTGATCATACTAGAATTGTTTGCCTTAGTGTGTTAGGTTGGAAGATTCATGTTCCCTAATTGTTTTAGATGTTTACCATGTCATCATGCTATTCGAGAACATAACTATGATTTTCCAATCTCCTTCCCTTATGTGTGAAATGCCTTATGTGATGGTACTTATCGACATGAATGATGACGTTACTTTAACAAATAAAAAGGGAAAGACTTGGGGTTGTTTGTGCCATGTAATGAAACATGGGAAAGAGATGTGAATTGAGTGAATACTTGAAAGAGGTTATGTCTCAAGTGAGATGGCCTAGACCTACCACTCCAATAGAGATTCACAATTTCTTGGGTTTGGCCTGGTATTATAGGAGGTTCATGGAGGGGTTCGTCACTCTTGCCTCCCCATTGACTAAATTGACGCAGAAGACGGTTAAGTTCCAGTGGTCCGATGCTTGTGAAAGGAGCTTCCGGGAATTGAAATCAAGATTGACTTCGGCACCGGTATTGACCCTGCCAGAGGGTACCGAGGGGTTTGTGGTGTATTTCGATGCTTCAAGGATCGGTCTTGGGTGTTAATTAATGCAACATGGTAAGGTTATAGCATATGCTTCAAGGCAACTTAAGAATCATGAAAAGAATTATCCAACTCATGACTTAGAGCTTGCGGCGGTGGTTTTTGCATTAAAACTTTGGCATCATTATTTGCATGGAGTCCATATAGATGTATTCACGGACCACAAGAGTCTTCAATACATTTTCAAACAGATGGAATTGAACTTAAGGCAGATAAGGTGGGTTGAGTTGCTCAAAGATTATGACATCGACATTTTGTATCATCTGAGGAAAGCTAATGTGGTGGCGGATGCTCTTAGTCGGAAGTCTGGGTAGTTTGGCTCACTTGGAGGCATGTCAAAGGCCCTTGGCCCGGGAGGTTCACCAGTTGGTCAGTTTGGGAGTTCGTCTTGCGGACTCTAATGAAGGGGGAGTAATTATGCGGAATAGGGCGGAATCATCGATTATGACGGAGGACAAGGAGAAGCAATACAATGATCCAGTATTGGTGCAGCTGAAGGAGGGGATTCATAAACACAAGACTATGACCTTTTCTCTTGGCGTGGATGATGGTACATTACGGTACCAAGGGCGACTATGTGTTCCAAACATAGATGGTCTTCGGGAAAAAATCATGGCAGAAGCTCATACTTCTAGATATTCCGTGCACCTAGGTTCTACAAAAATGTATCATGACCTCAAGGAAGTTTACTGGTGGAATAACATGAAGAGGGGTGTGGCGGACTTTGTGGAAAAAATGTTCAAACTGTCAACAAGTGAAGGCCGAGCATCAAAAGGCCCGGTGGGTTAGCTCAGAGATTCCAATGTGGAAATGGGAAATGATCAACATGGATTTTGTGGTAGGGTTACCGCGCACTCCGCGTAAGTTTGACTCAATTTGGGTGATCGTGGACCGACTCACAAAATCAGCATACTTTTTACTAGTTAAATCCACCGATACTGCGGAACAATATGCTCAGTTGTATATCAAGGAAATAGTCAGGCTTCATGGCATTCCAGTTTCCATCATTTTCGAGGGAGGGGGCCAATTCACAGCTAATTTCTGGAAGAAGTTTCAGCAAGGTTTGGGTACGCAGGTAAATCTTAGCATGACTTTCCATCCACAGACTGATGGGCAAGTAGAGCGGACTATTCAGACGCTTGAGGACATGTTGCGTGCGTGTGTGCTTGACTTCAAGGGTAGCTGGGATGATCATTTGCCGCTCATAGAATTTGCTTATAACAACAGCTTCCATGCCAGTATTCAGATGGCACCGTTTGAGGCCTTGTATGGTAGGAGATGTAGATCGCCGATTGGGTGGTTCGAGGTTGGAGAAGCTGCACTAATAGGACCAGACCTTGTGCATCAGGCTATGGAAAAGGTTAAGGTCATAAAAGAGCGGTTGAAAATTGCTCACAGTCATCAAAAATCCTACTCAGATGTTCGTCGCAGAGACTTAGAGTTCAAAGAAGATGATTGGGTGTTCTTGAAGATATCTCCTATGAAGGGATCATGCGGTTTGGAAAGAAAGGAAAATTAAGTCCGAGGTATTTCGGGCCATATAAATCATTCAAAGGATAGGTCAAGTGGCGTGCAAGCTTGAACTACCACCTGAGATGTCATTAGTACACCCGGTATTCCATGTGTCCATGTTGAAGAAGGTAGTTGGATATCCGTCCGCTATTGTGCCGGTTGAGACCATCGAGGTTAGTGAAGAATTGTCATATGAAGTAATTCCGGTTGCTATTCTTGATAGACAGGTTCGGAAGTTGAGAAACAAAGAAATTGCATCCGTGAAGGTGTTATGGCGAACCCAACAAGTCGAAGAAGCTACTTGGGAAGCCGAGAATGAAATGAAAGAAAAGTACCCTTATTTGCTTGAATAGCCATGTAATAGTTTTATGAAGTTGTTTCCCCTAAAGTTTGTATCCCTTGTTCGACTAATATAAAGACACTCCTTTCTAGTTATATGTTCCCCATGAGGCTTCGATTGGTGTTATTTTGCATTCTGTTGTGTCATTTAATTTTATATATCTTGCTAGGGTGTGTTTCGGGGGCTCTCTGGTAGGTGGATAGGCCTAATTACAAAGGAAACTCTGGCAAAATTTTCAGAAAGTTAGAAAGTAAGGCAAATTTGGGGCTGATGGTATGTGGCATGACTGAAACTGTGTTAAGTGAACCTTGATCCTCATTCGAGGACGAATGATCTTAAGTGGGGGAGGATGTAAGGACTCGTAAAAAATTTAACCAAAAACTCGGGGTTTCGTGGTGCCAAGTTAGATTCCTGCATTATTATATTAGAAATCCTTCGCGACAAGCTTGCGAGCCGCGGTTCAGACTTTTTGGATTGAACAGTACCCTACAGATTGAGAGGAAAATATTTCACAGAAGAACGCATTTCTGCGGCCCATTATGCAGCCGCATATTCACTCTGCGGACCGCGTAATGGCCGCAGAGTGAAGCCGAAAGTTTAGCCAATTTGAGGTCAGTTTTGCGGTCGATTATACAACCGCATAATCGATATGCGGACCGCATATCGGTTGCATAATTCCTCTTGGGTTTTTGCGGAGGGAGTTTTACGGTGCATTATGCGACCGCAGAATAAGTATGCGGACCGCATACTAGTCGCATACCTGAGCCGAATGTTTAGGCCCCTGAGGGCCATTTCTGCAGTCACTTTGCGGACCGCATAACCATTATGCGGTCGCATATGCGACCGCAGGCCTGTGTCGGGGCACCCATTTTCTTAATTTAAAACCCGACCCCCATTCCATTAAAACACCCCCTTAGTCTATTTTGAGTTCATTTTATGATACTATAGAGTGAGAGAGGGAGCCTTAGACTGAGAAAGTAATCCTCATCAATTATTCTTCAATTCTTGCTTGCAACTTTGAAGATTATCAAGTAAAGCAATCTAGGCCTCCATCCTAGAGGTATGAATCTATGCCCTAGCCCTAAATTTTTGAAACTTATACTGAAAATGAGTAATTATAAGATGGCCCATAGGTATGAGGGTTGTTTATCTTGCATGCATGTGTGTGGTGAAAAGAGTGTGGAAAAGGGAACTAGAACCATGAATATTTCCCAAATTTTGGGTTCAATTTGTATATTGCTAAAATAGATTGAGGTTGCTAAGGGTTATGAATAATTGTAGAGTCTAAAGAAGCGCAATTGAGGTATGTATGGCTAACTCTTTTCTTCCTAGAATCGAACTCCTGGTGTCCAAATATTTGGTGTAAGTTCCGACTTGATCATACTAGAATTGTTTGCCTTAGTGTGTTGGGTTGGAAGATTCATGTTCCCTAATTGTTTTAGATGTTTACCATGTCATCATGCTATTCGAGAACGTAACTATGATTTTCCAAGCTCCTTCCCTTATGTGTGAAATGCCTTATGTGATGGTACTTATCAACATGAATGATGACGTTACTTGAACGAATAAAAAGGGAAAGACTTGAATTGTAAAATGTGCCAAAGTGCCAAGAACTATTTAATAAATGAGGCTGTTTGTGCCATGTAATGAAAGATGGGAAAGAGATGTGAATTGAGTGAATACTTGAAAGAGGCTATGTCTCAAGTGAGATGGCTTAGCTGAGATCGGACGCCATGCCGTACACATGGTGGCATTTGTGTTGGAATTATTGATTTACATTGTGGATATGGATATGTCTCACTTGGGATGGCTTAGCCGGTCGGGCCTAGATCGGACTCCGTATAAAAACACGGTGGCATTGTGAGTTGTGGCTTTGGCACTAAATATCATTAACCTAAAAAGATGGAAGGATTGAATTGGAAATTATGTAATCTTTATTTGGTGATTCTTTGTATTTCTGTGAAGTACTTTTTGGTTGTTATGACTGCCTTCTCTTTGTTTCCCTGTTCATTCTACTAAGATTGGTGTTTGCCTTACATACTAGTACTATTCAACAGTACTAACGTCCCTTTTGCCGGAGGCGCTACATCTTTGAATGGATGTAGGTGGTTCCATCGCAGATAGCGCTGATCGCAGAAAGTGGTGCTCTCCCTCTCACTCATCACAACAGTCTTGGTGAGCCCCATTTCTCCCCGGGGGTCATGTAGTCCTTCTTCTGTATAAGTTTTTTTATTTTGAGGTATAGCCAGGGCCTTGTTGTCGGCATTGTCATGTTGCTCTTTTATACCCTTAGAGGCTCCATAGACGTTTATGTGGGTCATGTATGTATGTTGGGATGGTCGTTGGACCGAGTTGTATTTTGGAAACTTAACTATGGCATAATGCATATAATGAAAACAATGAACTAGCAATGTTTATATATTTATATAACTGATCTCTCCCCTGTTTTACAAATGGTGACGCATTCCCTTTTCGGTTGAGCGCCGGTCACGTTCCCCGAGGTTGGGGCGTGACATATTATATATTTTCACATCTTATATTATTGATTTGGGCTGCTTAGCATGAGTGTTATGAGCCACAGGGACTGGAGAGATTAATGACTGAGGGAGGCCGAGGGCCTGATTCTGAGGTTATTAATACTATAGCACGTGAGTTGTTCGTGTAGCACGTGATTTGTTTGTGCAGCACGTGAGTTGTCCATGCAGATTCAGATGTTGATACTATAGCAAGTGAGTTGTCCGTGCAACACGTGAGTTGTCCGTGCAGATCCAGATATTGATACTATGGCACGTGAGTTGTCCGTGCAGCACGTGAGTTATCTGTGCGAATTCATGCCATGATTGGCTCATTATAGCGCTTAGGCTGAAGGAGCCCCTCCGGAGTCTGCACACCCACAGTGAGCGTAAGTACCTATTGAGTGCGAGTGCGAGTGCCGAGCGATTGGGAGGATTGAGTGACTATAAGGACTGAGTGACTGGGAGGACTGAGTGGATTGATACTCTAAGAGTATGCATATGGTTATTCACTTTGTTGTATTGCATTCGACATGCACATTTGACATACATGCATAGAGATGCATTTTTTTCCTCATGATGTACGGTATCACGTCATTCATGACTTTTCATATACATTGACATGTAGGCATATAGGTGCATTTTTCCTCATGCCATTTGATGAAGAAATATTTACCTGTTGAAAGGTTTTGGAAAGAAAATCATGATTTTACAAACTTACTCATATTTTGGTACTTTCGGTAAGAGATTTGGGGTTTTCACTGTAATACTTGAAAAGCATGCCTATTTTCCGGAACTGTGAACGAGCTCAACATTATATCTCTGAGTTATTTCCTGTACCGCTTTTATTATATTGTTATGAACTGTTGCTGGCTATTGGTGTTGGACTCTGACCTTTGTCCCAGCTCATCACTACTTTCAACCTAAGGTTACGTTTGTTACTTATTGAGTACATGGGGTCGGTTGTGCTCATACTACACTCCTGCACCTTGCGTGCAGATGTTGGATGCTGATGTTGCTGTGCACGGCAGGAGCTGGATTTGAAGTTGTACCGGCATTCCAGTTAGAGTTGCCTCTTATTCATGGTAGCTCTAAACTTATGAAAATTTGTTTATGTACATTCGGACAGATGATGTATTTATTTCATACTAGCTTTGTAAACCCTAAATCTTAGAAGCTCATGACTTGTACTACCAGTCCTTGGAAAGTTGTATAAAATTTAGTTATCTCGTCTTTGATTCACTTCAGTGTTATTATATTATGTTATTTTGTTCATTGGATTACCTAGCGGGTTGGGTTAGGTACCATCACGACGGTTTGGATTTTGGGTCGTGATAAGTTGGTATCAGAGCTCTAGGTTCATAGGTTCTACATGTCTTGAGCAATTGTCTAGTAGAGTCTTGCGGGTCGGTTTGATGACGCCCATACCTATCTTCGAGAGGCTACAGGGCATTTAGGATAAACTTCCAATCTTTATTTCTTTATCGTGCGACATTGATTCAGCTTCAAGCGTATCTCTTTGAATCCCTTCCATGCATTTGTATGCACATGTGAGCGCTCGGTATCAGCTGTACATCAACGACTTATGATTCCATGGATAAGGTGCGAGATGTGATTTTGGCGTGTTGATGATACGCTAGTCTGGAGGACTTGAGGTCGGATTTTGACCGTAGCTTGAGCATGGGGATTTTAGCCGTGTGAGCACAAGCTTTTGGACTTATAAGTCAGGTAGTGTCTCTATTAATGGAATTTATGGCTCGATGAGTGGTTGGATAACCATATGGTGAGTATGATATGACTACGGGATGTGTTCAGATGGTTTAAATGTGATAGGAAGAGTTTGCTTGGGATGTGAGAAGGACTATTGGGTGCTTTATTTCTGTCATGATGTGACGTATAGTCTCGAGTTACGAGTGTGTTGAAAGATTTTTCATGTTTTTTAATTATGGAACGAAGTAGATTTCCATGTCTTGTTGTGAGTTCAGACTCAGGAAGATTAAGTGATGGAGTAGTAATCGTGGCTGGGAAAGGGTATAGCAAGATGTTAATTTGAGGCTAAGTAGGTGGGTTATCTCCTGCGGAGTAATCCATAGAGGTGTGATCCTTATGATGTTGTGTGGAGAGTTTCTTTTCTACTAGGGGGGTATATGTGTTGAGATTTGAATTTGAATTTTGTTGAGAAAGTTGACCTGATCGTCATGTGGATGTCTGCGAACTTAGTAGATGACTTGAGGTACTATATGGTTTTGTGTTATGTGAGCTTATGAAGGATTTAGTTAAACTTTGGTGCGGGATTATAGTAGTAATAGAGTATGAGTATTATGAATTATTGAGTATTTTGTTCTATGGATTTGTGCCAAGTGGGGGAGTCTGCTATCGACAATTTGATTACGTGGTTATGTGTTGTACTGGTTTTGGTTTGAGGCATACTTGTGAATCGGATATGACTTGTAGAGATTAAGATCAAGGGTGACTCTAGTAAAGGAATTTCTGGATACAGGTAATGTTACACTTTATGGGTATATGGGAATCATGAAATGATTGAGTTGTTATTGTGGAATATGTAGTGCGCATGGAGAAGGACTTTGCTCGGTCGTGTTAGGGTAGGGTTACTTCTTTGGGTGTTGTCGTGCTAATGGGGCACAAGTCTTTTAGCTCATTTAATTGGTGCAATTGAGTTTTGAGCAGAGTAGATGAATCTCAAAAAGGTTCTAAGGGATTCAAGATTTATATGTAGCAATTGAGAATCTTGCGGATTGGTATATGGAGAAACTGAGATTTACACTGGATGATGTCGGGACTCGCGGTATTTCTATATCATTATGGAATTTCTATATCAGTATCAGAAAAGTGAAGGAAATGGCTTTAGACTCACGGAAGATCTCTTTAGAGTGTATGTCTCGGTTGTGGTACTTTTGGGGTGCTTAAGGGGGAATACGACGGCTTATGGGCCTTAAGGCGGTGTGATTTTATTCTAGGATCTCGTGGGGTGAGTTTTGGTTAAGGATCGTGGTGTTCTGGCAAGGAGAAGTGTCACCTTGAGGGTAATTCGAAAGGAACTCAGAGAAATAGGACAATTTGATTGTGGGTTAGATCAGCACGGTAATTGTTATGATCGGTTCTTTGGGTACTTATGATGCGGTGAGTCTCTACAGGTGTTTTGTGGCAATGCTCTTGGGTTTTGGTGACCTGCGTGACTTGGTTGAGTTAGAGGGATTCGGTTCTAATAGCTTGGTTATGTGCAAATGTATTCCAAAGAGTTCTCGATGATCTCTATCACGGTTCGAGGTGGATATTTCCTACTGGCGTAAGGAACATATGGCGTATTGAGATTTTCTCCCAGATGAGATCAAATGGAGGGTTTCCCACTGAACGAGTATGTATTCTGCTTGTGACTCAGAGTTAATTATGAGGTTCTCGTACTTTTCATATGATGGCATGATAGATGCGGTGTGTTGTGTGAGATTGAGATTTGCATGTGCAAGGTCACGGTTCAGTTTTGAAGGGAAGGTCACGAATTATTAGATAACATGGACGGTTTCAGATGACTAATTAAATATTATTACTACTTGGTATTGCCCGAGAAGGCTGCGTATTTTAGAAGGCACACTGTGTTTTGACTTACAGATGCTTTATTGGTATTGCGGTACTCGCCTGGTTGATCGACTACTGATTTTAAGATTTTGCTATATGGCATGGAAGAATTAAAGAAGTATTTCTCGTGGGGATGATTATGTAAGAGAGATGTGTTAGTCATTCGAGTGGTGGAGTTGGGATCGGCTATGTTAATTCATGTGTTCTATGGATTTGAAGACTGGGAGTTCTCAGGAGCAGATTGTTTCAGGGTTGCGGACTGTGCAGATGTGGCCAACTTTAGCTAGATGGTAATACGTGCTACAGTTAGGTCATTGTGGACTTTTGGAGGGCCATTTATCCATTTGAGGATGACCGAGGTTGATTTGGGGGCTCATTGGTAGGCTCAATAAGGATGTGTATTCTACATCGGGTCGAATTTATTGACTCAGCACCGTTATTATTGAAGGGTGTGTTATTCGGTTAGAGTTGAGCTTGTTCGTGTTCTGGTATGTTCTATGTGTTACTCTTCTATGCTACGAAGGATTGTGATTTGTTGGATATATGCACACATGGTGTTTGGGCCTTATAGAGGACTTTGTGTGATTTGGTGATTGGGGTGTGGAATGGTTGATTGCTCTTTGGTTATGGTCCTTCCGGGTTTGTGGTATTGAGTTAGTTGCTTCTCCGTGGTTATGGTCATGCACCTTGGGTACTTGATGTCGAATTGCACATGGTTGTTGATTTTGAGCATGGTGGCTTGAGGTATTTCATATGGACCAGTGTTTGGATGGGGTCACGCATTGCAGCTGGGTTATGTCGGGATATGATCCCTTGTGTTAGATTCGTGTGTTTTGGTCCTACAGTGTGATGGGTACTTATCATTGCGTTGTGGTGGTACTTGTTGAGTTTGCAGGACGGTTCTCTCATTTGAGTCATTTTCCATGATTGAGTACATTTGAATTGCTACTTATTGGTGCACGGATTGCACGGTTTGTGGCTTAGGGTTGTATTGGTGTGGCATGTAAATAGAATGGTTGTGTTTGGTGAGATGGGGTCATTGGACCTAGAATAGGTACTATGAGATTTGATTACAGTATGGATGGGGGAATAATATCGGAAGTCGACTTAGGGTTTGGCTTTGTTTCTTACCGAAGGAGAGAGGGCTCCATGACTTGTTGATCTGATAAGTGGTTAAGCGTTTTTGCGAGTTTGTTTCATCATAGACAGTGTATGAACGTTTTAGAACGAGGTTTTGTTCGAGATGAGGTTTATTGCAGGTATTGGGTTGTTCTGAGCAGCTACTGTGATAGGGAGTTATTGCTATGAGTATTGGAGTTAAGTGGTATATCATATGATTGTGCCTTGGGTTATGGTTATGGCATGATGCAGCTTGTTCAGGCTTAAACAGGGTGTAGATGTGAGATTCGGGTCTTATAGGAAATTTCGGATATTGGAAATTGGATTCTAAGGTTTATGGGCTAAAGTTGAATTAAGGATCTTCAGATAGGTTGTGTCGTCAGGCGTATATGGAATAGAATGACGTGGGATCACCCCCAAGTATGTGCATGGTAAGGTTAGATAGTAATTTGACGAATTAGGAACAACTCTTGGCACATTCGAGGACGAACGTATGTTTAAGTGGGGGAGAATGTAACGACCCGACCGGTCGTTTTGAGCATATGCATTCCATTCAGCTATTTGAAGTATTGAGCAATATCATATGATGTATTATGACTTGTGTGAATCATCGTTTTTGGTTTTCAGGTTATTCAGAATTGATTTGGAAAAATAAATTTCATGATTGAAACTTTAGAGTTGGAAGAGTTGACCAAGTTTGAATTTTTAGTATTTGACCTCAGGTTGGAGTTTTGATGGTTCAGTTAGGTCCGGATAGTGATTTTGGACTCGAGCGTATGCCCGAATGCAAAAAGGTTTCGGCGCTAATTGGCGAAAGTTGGAAATTTGAAGGTTTGAAAAGTTCATAAGTTTCACCGAGAGTTGACTTTCAGGATATTGGGTTCTAATGTGGTTTAGAGGATTGGAATAGCTTCGTTATGTCATTTAGGACTTGTGTGCAAAATTTGAGTTCATTCCGAGTTGATTTGATATATTTCGGCGCGAGTTTTGGAAGTTGAAAGTTTAAAAGTTCATTAAGTTTGATTTGAGGTACGATTTGTCGTTTCGATGTTATGCATGATTTGAGGCCTCGATTAAGTCCATGTTATGTTATGAGACTTGTTGATATGTTCGAACGGGGTCCCGAGGGGCTCGGGTGAGTTTCGGATAGGTTTGGGTTGTGTTGCACTCGTTTTTCATGTTTCGACGTCGTTTCTTTAAGCATAAATGGTATCACATTAAGCAAATGAGCTCCAATTTCTATTTTGATTAAAGCATTAGATTCGTATCGTAATTTTGGAACCATAGCAACTAGAATCATCAAGTTTCGATATTGTATGAGGAATTTATGGTCATTTACTAAAAATTGGGTTGCAAGATTGTTTTCAGAGTAATTACGAAATTGCTACTGAATTTGTATTTTACAAATCTGCACTATTTCCAAATATTGAAACCAACATATCTCCTTCATTATAAGGTCAAATGGAGTGATTCAAAAGCGTAACTTGACTGGAATTTCACAAGGAATCCATTGGAGATATCAAAAGTGAGTTTCGGGATCGTATGGTACACTAAACGAGGCAGAATAACTGGGCAAAAATATTTAATATCGAGGGTTTGTTCATTTGGTCATATTTTGAGTTGGGGAGCTCGGATTTGGGAATGTTTTGAGGCGATTTTCATCATATAGATTGGGGTAAGTATTATCTACTCAGTTTTGGTTATATGTCGTGAATCTATCTTTATTTTTGGTAATTGGATTGTGAATTGTAATGAGAAATTGGGGGGTTTTGCCTAAAGTTTCATATAGTGAATGTTTGAGTTTTGAACGTTGATTCGGAGTCGGATTTGAGTGAAACTAGTATGGTTGGACTCGTAATTCAATGGGTTGTCAGATTTTGTGAGTTTCATCGGGTTCTGTAGTGCGGGCCCGGGTTTGACAATTTGGTTGAGTTTGTGCTTTTGATTAAAGATTCGACCTTTATCATTTGGAATTATTTTCTTGGGCTTTATTTGATGTATTTGAGTTTCTTTTGGCTAGTCTCGAGCCGTTCGGAGGTCGGTACGTGCGAGATGGCATTGTTGGAGCATCGTTTGGCTTGCTCGGTATTGGATTTGGCTTGTTCGAGGTAAGTAACACTTCTAAACTTGGTGCTGAAGGTATGAAACCCCGAATTACATGTTATGTGGTTGATTTTTAGGTGACGCGCATGCTAGGTGATGGGAGTGTGGGCGTGCACATTGTGAGTTATGATTTAGTCGATTCCGTAGAACTGTGTAGTTATCTTATCTGAACATTTTTACTGTACTTTATGTGTTAAAGCACTTGAGCTGTAATTTATGCGAGAAATCACGTTTAGGCTATATGCTGGTACTATTGGGACCCTCAGTGGTCGTTCTTGGTTGTTGAGTTATTTGCTTAATTGGAGTTATGTACTTAGTCGCATTCATCATTTTATATCGTATCCCAGTCTCTGTTATTGTATATTGCACATCTCATATCATTGATTTGGGCTGCTTAGCATGAGTGTTGTGAGCCCGAGAGACTGGAGAGATTGATGACTGAGTGAGGCCGAGGGCCTAATTGTGAGGTTATTGATACTATAGCACGTGAGTTGTCCGTGCGGATCCAGATGATGATACTATAGCACGTGCGTTATCCGTGCGGATCCAGATATTGATACTATGGGATGTGAGTTGTCCGTGCGGATTCATGCCATGATTGGCTCATTATAGCGCTTGGGCTGAAGGAGCCTCTTCGGAGCCTGTACATCCATAGTGAGCGCATGTACCTATTGAGTGTGAGTGTGAGTGCGAGTGCGAGTGTCGAGTGCGAGTGCCGAGCGATTGGGAGGATTGAGTGACTATAAGGACTGAGTGACTGGGAGGACTGAGTGGATTGATACTCTAAGAGTATGCATATGGTTATTCACTTTGTTGTATTGCATTCGACATGCACATTTGACATACATGCATAGAGATGCATTTTTTTCCTCATGATGTACGGTATTACGTCATTCATGACTTTTCATATACATTGACATGTAGGCATATAGGTGCATTTTTCCTCATGCCATTTGATGAAGAAATATTTACCTGTTGAAAGGTTTTGGAAAGAAAATCATGATTTTACAAACTTACTCATATTTTGGTACTTTCGGTAAGAGATTTGGGGTTTTCACTGTAATACTTGAAAAGCATGCCTATTTTCCGGAACTGTGAACGAGCTCAACATTATATCTCTGAGTTATTTCCTGTACCACTTTTATTATATTGTTATGAACTGTTGCTGGCTATTGGTGTTGGACTCTGACCTTTGTCCCAGCTCATCACTACTTTCAACCTAAGGTTAGGTTTGTTACTTATTGAGTATATGTGGTTGGTTGTACTCATGCTACACTTCTGCACCTTGCGTGCAAATGTTGGATGTTGATGTTTCTGTGCACGGCGGGAGCTGGATTTGAAGTTGTACCGGTGTACCAATTACAGTCGCCTCTTGTTCTTGGTAGCTCTAGACTTATGAAAATTTGTTTATGTACATTCGGACAGATAAGGTATTTAGTTCACTAGCTTTGTAAACCCTAAATCTTAGAAGCTCATGACTTGTACTACTAGTCCTTGGGGTGTTGTATAAAATTCAGTTATCTCATCTTTGATTCACTTCAGTGTTATTATATTATGTTATTTTTTTAATTGGCTTACCTAGCGGGTTGGGTTAGGTGCCATCACGATGATTTGGATTTTGGGTCGTGACATATACATATATATCTATATATACATACACAATTAATTAAATAGTATATAGTACCTTTAATTAATTTGTATCTTGGCTAAAATCGACCGACTTCGGACGGTTTTTAAATTAAACAATTTTTTTATATATTTAAAATTATATTACCTATCGATTTCAGTTAGAATTATTTGTGGTCAAACGGTCAAAGGTCACTTAAAGATACCGACCAAATTTTCCGACCGATTTCAATCGAAAATTTTCAAATTAGACCTGCCAGAGACGGGATTTTCCCCTATTTTCTTCTTTTCTCTATCTCTCTTCTCCTCCTCCTCCTCCAGTCGCGATTCCCCCAAATCCCCACCCAACATCAACTCCTATCTCCCTCCTCACCCAAAAACAAAGCCCCTAGAAGTGTCCCCCCTCCCCAGAAACTGTTTCTCACCCAAACGCCGCCACCGCCTCCTCCGCCACCACTGCTCTGCCGCCACCGCCAACCACTTCTCATCCTCCGTCACCCAAAATCAACCCCCCTCCCCCCTTCTCTTTCAAGGTTAGTTATCTATATTTTTTAATTTAAATAATTTTAATTATTTCAAGTGTATAAATTAGAGTTTAATTAATATTTAATTAAATTAGGGTTCTCCTTTAATAGGCCGTATACAATGAGATTCTGAATTACTCGGGCCAGTGAATACTGCATTCCAAATGATTGTACGTAAAAATTGTAAATCTAAAACTTATTAATTAAGAATATTGCATTTTGTTCTTGCCTTGGGGAAATAATTAAGAATAGTTACTTCTAGTAGTGAAAGAATCTCAAATATATTCATTCTAAAATTTGACCTGGATTTTTAGACTTATTGAACACAATTGTGTGTAAACTTGTTACACTAAGAAGAAACTAAAGAAGAGAAAGAGTCCAACAGAACAAGGAGAATACAAGATAATAATCCATTCTAATTGAATGTGGGAGTCTAATTATGACTAATGCTAGGGTTAACTAATTTTAATTTATTTAATTATATTACCCTTTAATGGTCTAATTGAATTTTAAAAGAACTTATTTAGGGATATATGTGAACTTTCAAATTAATAAGCACTCAAATTATTTAAATTTACTATATTATTACTAAAGTTTATTATGTAACTTAAACTATAAATTAATTTGAATACTCAATTAATATAACATGCAATTTATTTGTTCTCTGTGTAGATGGAATGTCGTAGTTGGATGTATAATAGGAATTATCCTAATCGTCGGTTTTTTAGGGAGGAATTTATAGAAGGGGTTAATTAATTTATTAGGCATGCAATGTCACTTGAACCATTTAAGTTTGGAGGGATGATTAGGTATCCTTGTGTGAAGTGCAAGTATTTGCATTTTTTCGGATCGGATGATGTTAAGACTCATCTTTATAGAAAGGGGTTTATGGATAATTATTTTGTATGGACTAGTCATGGAGAGATTGATGGTACTGATAGTGTATTTCATAACATAGATGTTGGTAAAAGTAGTAGGTCAGTGGGTAATAACGTTCAACATCGTAGATACCATGAAATAGTTTCGGATACTTTTGGAATACACTTCGAGTTTGAACCCCATGAAAGTGTTGAACAAGCTCTAACGAAGAGGAAAACATTTTTATGAACAGTTAGAGGCTGCTAGTCGTCCACTAAGTGAAGGAAGTATGCACTCTCAGTTGTTTTTTTGCAGTTAGATTATTAAGTATCAAATAAGATATCAATATTTCTCAAGCGGGAATGGATTCTTTCATTGGCCTTATGAGTGAACTAGTTGACCCAACTTTCAACATAATTGAAGATTTCTATAAGGCTAAAAAATTGGTTTCTATGTTAGGACTCTCGTCTATGAGAATCGATTATTGTGATGATGGTTGCATGTTGTATTATAAGGGTGATGCAGATTTAGAAAGTTATAAATTTTATGAAAACCCTCGTTATAAGCGGGTATCCAGTGAGAAGAATGTTGTTGTGAAGTCGATACATTATTTACCTTTTATTCCTAGATTAAAGAGGTTGTAAGCATCAATGAGTTCCACTCGTCATATGAGATAGCACTATGAAAATAGAAGGCCTCCTGGTGTTATGTGGCATCCTTCAGATGGGGAAGCTTGGATGTATTTTGATAAGACGTATCCGGATTATGCTAGTGAACCGAGGAATGTTCGGTTGGGTTTGTGTGCTGATAGTTTCATGCCATTTTAAGCTTCTGTAACACCATATTCATGCTGGTCAGTCTTTATTACGCCGTATAATCTTCCGTCTGAAATGTGTATGACTAGTCCATATATTTTTTTTAAATTGTGCTATTCTCGGTCCCCATAATCCAAAGAGTTTGATTGATGTATATTTGCAACCTCTAATTGATGAGCTAAAACAGTTGTAGTATGATGGAGTTGAGACATATGACATATCAACTAAGCAAAATTTCAACTTGTATGCTAATTTAATGTGGACCATTAATGATTTTTCTGCGTATGGAATGTTGTCTGGGTGGATGACTGCTGGAAAGTTAGCATGTCCTTACTACATGGAAAATGGTAAAGTGTTCACTTTTAGACATGGCCAAAAGCAGTCATGGTTTGATTGTCATCGTCAGTTCTTGCCAGTTGATCATGAGTTCAGTAGGATGAAGAATGCATTCAAAAAGAATACAATTGAACATGATTTGCCACCTCCAATTTTGTCCGCTGAGAAAATTTGGGAGAGGGTTCAGAACTTTACTAAAGTTACCGAGGCCCCACCTTCTAGATTTTCTGGATATGGTGTTACCCATAACTGGACAAAACATAACATATTTTGGGAGTTGCCATATTGGAAAGATAATCTTCTCTGACATAATCTTGATGTCATGCATACTGAGAAGAACTATTTTTACAATTTGTTCAACATAGTGATGGACAATAAGAATAAGACAAAAGATAACCCGAAAGCCAGACTGGACTTACAAGAATATTCCAGGCAACCTGAATTGCATTTGCAGTCTTCACACAATGGTAAGGTGTTCAAGCCCAAGGCCAGCTATGCATTCAATTTGGAACAAAGACGACAGATTTGTGAGTGGGTTACAACCCTAAAGATTCCTGAAGGCTATGCTTCAAACCTGAGAAAATGTGCCGATATGGTTGAAAGAAAGCTGACTCATATGAAAAGTCATGACTGTCATATCTTCATGGAAACTTTAATCCCTATTGCATTTTGCGGTTTGCCTAAAAATATTTGGAAACCCATCACAGAGATAAGTTTGTTCTTCAAGGACTTATGTTCTACCATATTAAGGGAAGAAAACCTATTTCAAATGAATCAGAACATTCCTGTAATTAGTAATAAGCTGGAAATAAATTTTTTATGTAGTTTCTTTGATGTGATAGAACACCTTCCAATTAACATTGTACATGAGGCGCGACTTGGAAGGTCGGTTCAATGTAGGTTGATGTATCCATTCTAGAGGTTATGATCAAACCTTGATTCATTCTTGTAATTTTCTTTAACATTATCATCTAATATGACAATGTGCAGGACTATCGGCAAGTGTAAACGATTTGTTAAACAAAGGAATAGGATTGAAGGATCTATATGCGAAGTCTATCTTGCAAAGAAAACAACCCATTTTCGTTCTTACTACTTCGACAGTCATGTACCATGTGCTATAAATAGGCCCAATCAGCACAATGTCGTGATTGAGAATGATCTATTATATCCACCAATGTACATATTCAATCAACCAGGTCAGGGACTATAACGACCCGACCAGTCATTTTAAGAATTAGCGTCCCGTATAGTGGCTTAAGGTCTCGAGCAACTTCGTATTATGTATTATGACTTGCGTGTGTGGTCGAGTTTGAATTTCGAATGATTCGGGATTGAGTTGGAAGAAGGATTCTTGCTTTAGAAGCCTAAGCGATAAGAGTTGACCGGAGTTTGACTTTTGTGTAGATGACTCCAATAGTATTTTGATAATTTCAATAGCTTCGTATGGTTATTTGTGACTCGGTCATATGTCCGGATTTGGATTTGGAGGTCCGTAAGTTAATTTGATGCATTTTGGCAAAAATTTGAAAGTTAAATTTTTGGAAGGTTGAGAGGTTTGACCGAGAGTTAACTTTGTTGATATCGGGCTGGGATTGCAATTCCGAGAGTTGAAATGGCTCTGTTATGTTATCTGGGACTTGCATGCAAAATTTGACGTCATTCCGGGTTGATTTGATATGATTCGGCGCAGGTTGTAGAAGTTGAAAGTTCATAAGTTCATTATGTTTGATTTGAGGCATTATTCATGGTTTTGATGTTGTTTGATGTGATTTGAGGGCTCGAGTAAGTCCGCATTGTGTTATGGAACTTGTTGGTATGATCGGATGGGGTCCGGAGGGCCCCAGGTCTGTTTCAGATGGGCTACATGCCATTTTCTCATGTTTTGGATTGCTAATCTGATATCTGGTGTTCCCTTATATACGATCGCGAGGTTCAAGCTGCGTTCGCGTAGCATGTTCTTGTGGCTAGAATATTTTCTTCTTCGCGTTTGCAGTGAAGAGGTCACGATCACGTGCCTTTGGGAAGCTACCTCAGCCCGTTCGGGTATTGTGGTCGTGATCGCGTTGTGAGTGACCAGACTGGGGGAGGCCATGGGTGTTAGCCTTCGCATTCGCGGAGTGTCATCGCATCCGTGTAGCTTTAGGGCTTTGGTGAATCGCGTTCGCATCTCCCTTCTCACGTTCATGTAGGAAATACTTGGCAGATGATTGTTTTCTTCTTCGCGATCACATACGAATTTCCGCGACCGTGATGCATGTTACCTGGGCAAAAATATAAAGAACTCTATTTCGAGGGTTTGGCAATGTTTATCATATCTTGAGTTGTAGACCTCAGATTTGAGCTATTTTTGAGGGGTTCTTCACGTGTTGGATTGGGGTAAGTGTTCTTTACCCGAATGTGATTTTATTTTATGATTTTATCTTTGATTTATCATTCAATTAGTAGTCTGAGTTGGGGGGAAATGGAAATTGTGTGAAAACTTTTAAAAAATGTAAAATGATGATTTGAAGGACGAATTGATGTCGGAATTGGATAAATTTAGTATGGTTGGATTCATATCGGAATGGGTGTTCGGATTTTATAAATTTTATCGGGTTCCGAGGTGTGGGTATGGGGTTGATTTTTTAGTTTTCATTAAAGATCGAAGTTTTATTATCCGAAATTGTTTTCTCTGGTTTTTATTTATGATCTTAAGCTATTTTGGCTAGATTTGAGCCGTCCAGAGATTGTTTCACACGAGAAGGTCATTTTGGAGTATCAGTCTAACTTCTTTGAAGTAAGTATCTTGCCGAACTTTGTGTGGGGGAACTACCCCTTAGGACTTGAGTCGTTTGTGCTATTTGTGTCATGTGAAGCCATGTACGCGAGATGACGTGTACGTACTCGGGCTTATATGTTGAAATTGACCAGTCTAGACCCTTAGACATCTTTTATGCACTTATTTGGAATTTTTAGCACATGTTATATCTTTTATTCGTCATGTCTACTATCACATGCTTTATTTGAAGTGGTCGTTACATGTCACATTCTTTACTTGTTGAGTTTGCTCTTAAATGCTTTATTGGGAGTTGTTATCACTTTGTGTCATTATGTGATTTCTTTTATTGTGGAGCTACTCTTAGTTAAAATTGTCGTCACATGATATCCTTGTTGTGTGGTTGCTCTCATGCATTTAGACGTAGTACTAGTTCGTGTCATCTATTTCATTGTTAGCCTAATTCATACACTAGAGTCCGAAGTTTGCCATTCCATGGAAGTACTATTACTATCGAGGTTATCCTTAAACAGTTAATTGGAATTGAAGTTATCGAGAGTCATTAATCTATTCTAATCGAAGATGTGTTTTAAAAAAAGGGTGTTATTCCTTATTAAGTTACTTTTTCGTTCATTTTGTTGTTATTAAGATTCTATATACGTTGTGTTGAGCCGTGGGCTATTTGTTGTGAAAATATTGATATTGTTGAATCTTTGGAAAGGTTATGGCTTACGGGCACTTGTGATACGAGTTGATATGTTGTGTTGTTGTGATGATAAAACATGTGATTTGTTGTGTTGTTTGGTTGTTGTTATGCGGAGTATAAGGGCGGTATTTCACCGTTGTTGTTATGCGGAGTATAAGGGTAGCATTTTACTGTTGTTGTTATGCGGAGTATAAGGGTAGCATTTTACTGTTGTTGTTATGCGGGGCATAAGGGTGGCATCTCACTGTTGTTGAATGTACAGAGTGATATGGGTGGCTATTGTATTATTGTCCGTGCGGAGAGATAAGGGTGGCTATTATACGGAGTGATACGGGTGGTTATAGGAGAGATAAGGGTGGCTAATGATAATGTGAGGGCGGAGTGATACGGGTGGCTATAGGAGAGATAAGGGTGGCTAATGATAAAGTCAGGGCGGAGTGATACGGGTGGCTATAGGAGAGATAAGGGTGGCTAATGATAATATCAGGGCGGAGTGATACGGGTGGTTATCATAGAGATAAGGGTGGCAATGTCAGGGATGATGTGTGATGGTTGGAGACATTGTGTTGGTGATTTTTGTGTGATGGTGTGCTTTCCCTTGTGTTTTTCATACACCTTGCGTGACTTGCTTTGTTGTTTTGATGCAATATTCAATGTCTTTGATATTACTTGTTTACTTGGGCTGCAGTAGTACACTCGCAAAAGAATACACCGTAGCATGCCACTTTTACTAGCTCAGGAGTATGAAACTTGACATTTATTGATCATTCTCATGTATTCTTGTATTATCTTTTTTCATGTTGATATTGAGCCTGTGACCATGCCGGGAGGATTATGATTAGGAGCCTGTGATCATACCGGGCGGATTGAGATTGTGAGCATGTAACCATGCTGGGCAGATTGTGATTATGACCCTGTGATCATACCAGGTGGATTGTGATGTGATCCTGTGACCATGGCGGGTGGATTGTGAATGTGAGCCTGTGACCATGCCGCATAGATTGAGATTTTGGCACGTGAGTTGTCCGTGCGGTTGTGATGCGAGATGTGGGCACGAGGTTCCGTGAGTATATGATGGTGGGTTGAGACCGGTGACTTGTGACTATTAGATAAAATACCACAGAGTGATTTCGTTGTGAAACTTGTGTTAGAACGGCTTGATTAATTGATTGTCCTTTGTGTTTCCTTATTTGGTTTTAGTGATACTTCACGGTGTTCTTATTGTTTTATGGTTTATATAACTTGTTGGTTCTTGTTGCCATTTACTGATTACCGCTTTCCGTTCGGAGTCACCTTCGAAAGTTATTTTTGTTCAAATTATTTCTATTCCAGAACATTTGTACTTAGATATTTTCTAGGGAACTCGGTAGAGCTTATGATTTGTACTACCGGTTTTGGGATTGTTGGCTTGTATAGAAATTTCTGTTTCATATTTAATAGTTGTTTGTTGAATTTTTGTCATTTATTTTAGTAAAGCATTAGGCTTACCTAGTCTTAAAGACTAGGTACCATCACGATATCCTACGGAGGGAAACTGGGATCGTAACAGGGGCTTAAGTAGTATGGAGTACAAATCAGCTTCAAATCATGTAATGCTAAATTGTCTGAAAGTTCAATCCTTTCTTAAATAAGTGTTGGCGTAAGATTAATTTACATGGACTATAATTTAATCAGGTTGATGCAACTAACAAAATTTTCAATGTGTCGCTCAGTGATTTCGTGAGTCAATTTGGCCATGATGTTGTATATTCTACATTTGAGGCATGGTTTAAAGAGTGTGTAAGTGCAGCTTACATACTTGCTCACATGTGAATATACATAGTTTGTCACTTGTGAATATACTTTCTCACTTGTGATTTTTTTAACACTACATGTAGGTCAATAATCCAAACAACAGTGTTAATCAATTTTTGAAAGATATATCTTGGGGACCTGCAACTACGGTTACAACTATGTCCAAGTATTTTATAAATGGTTACAAATTTCACATCGAGGAACGCTCCAAGTATAAAAAAAGAAAATAAATAATAGTGGGATGTGTGTTAAAGGTGGTGAAGGCAGCCGGGATAGGGAAAATGATTATTATGGTGTGATCAAAGAGATTCTAGAATTATCATTCTCAGGTTGTCCAAATAAGAAGATCATACTTTTCCGATACAAGTGGTTTGACCCAACACCTAGAAGAGGTATTAATGTACACTCGCAGTACAACATAATTGAAGTTAATAAAAAGAGGGAGTATGATCGCTATGATCCTTTTATAATTGCAGAAAATGTTAGGCAAGTGTATTATGCTCCATATCCATTGTGGAGGGATAAGTCTGATTGATTGGTTGTAATCAAAACTAAGCCTGTTGGTAGGGTGAAATTTGAGAATGTGCTAGATGTCGCTTACCAAAATGGTACCTCAAGTGTTAACCAAATGGTGGACGATCAGTTAGAAAATGACTTAGAGCATCCTCAATGCATATTAGAAGAAGTTGATATGGAGGAAATAACAACCATAGAAAATGAGGACGAAGAATCACATGATGAAAATGAAATAAGTGAAGAGGAAGAATTTTCGGGCAAGGAAGGATATTTCGAAGACGACTAGCATGTTAGTTTTTTCAAGCACTCTCAACTTATATAGATTTATATTCTCAATTCTAACATTTTCATTCATTTATGCAGATGACCGGTAGGGGTCGAGGTAGGTCTAGGAAGGATAAGAGTCCTATTGATCATGAGGATAGTGCTACACCCTCGCTTCCTTCCACTCCATACTTGCATCCCTCCGTTACTGATGGCCGGCAGCAATCTTTTAGGCATACATCTTTTCTACCACATCCATCTACTCATCAGACTATCTACCATTCGCCCTCCCAGCCGTATTCTTACCATTTTCCACCATAGGGCTATACCCTGCTTCCTCCACATAATCCTGCATATAGTTACATGGGTACACAAAGTCATCAGTCACAGGGCCATGTGGTGATACACCCGTCATCTGCTCTATTTACTTCACCACCAGCTGGATCGCATCCGTCTAGATTACGGCCACCTGGATCGCAGCAGTGGTCTAGATCGCATCCATCTTCATCAGCGACCCTTTCTCCCTCTCCACAGAGTTCATCTCCTAGCATTTCTAGACTTCTCCTTCGGGGTAGTAGAGCTGAATCAGATGCCTCCTTTTCTACAAACTCTTCAGATACACCGAAGGATGATGATCCAAATGCAGTGCGGTATGATCGTTATCATGGGATGATCATCAGGCACGAGGGCAATGGGTAAGATTTGTTTATTACTTTTTTGTTTTTGCTGAATTATAATAGCTAGTCTTGTTTATTTAATGTAATTGATTTGTTGCACTTTGTGGCATCGATTGTATAAGTTCGTGAAGAGGATTCATACCTAGTCATCAAACTACAAAGATAATCACTGAAGCTCTTGGTTGGTTATATGATGCACTCTATGCGACTTAGAGTGATTTTCCACCAGAGCTCGTGGTACAAATTTTTAACCAATTTAAGGTTTTAATACAATTCTTATCTAATTAAGCATTATATTAACAACATTTTCTTCTAACGTTACACACTTTATTTGCAGACTAAGTGTGCATGGGAGGAACGACATAATAGTGCCATTCTTGCAAATTTGAGTTCAAATATTGTAAGAGACTACCTGATTTCTTCTGTGTGCTGCTCGGAAGAAATCTAAGAAGTCTTCATGGGTTCTACCGCATTTGTGGGAGGATCTACTGAGGTAGTGGGCCACTGAGAATTTCGAGAAGAAGAGTGAACAAGGAAAGAAGGCCTGAGCATCTGAGAAAGGTGGCTCTTTGCACTTTATGGGTGCAAGGAGCATGGGGACTGCGATAAGACTACTGGTAATTCCTTAAAGCATTTAAATTTAATTATATCGAACTATATTTATTTTAATTTAGTTAACATGTTTTATTATATTTGTAGAAAATAAAATATGGGAGAAAGTTGACTCACGATGAGTTCTTCATGGAGACTCACATGCGGAAGAAGATGACACCGACAGATCCAAGTAGATGGGTCGAGAACCGGGTGGAGATTACATATGTAAGTTTCATAACTACTATAACTTAAAATTAATGTTTATAATATTATATAGTCAATAATTTTCTATCTTCTAAATAAAGGGTCGCTATAAGACTACTGTGGAGGAGTACACTCAGAGTTTGCCACAGAATGAACAAGGTGACCAACCTTCTATTTCAGACGAAGAAGCGCAGAAGATTTGGTTGGATGTTGTCGGTGGTCCTAAAAAGGGGATAACATACGGCCTTCCACTGAGATCATTTTGGCGCTACAGGGCTGGATTGCAAGGTATAGGGACTTCTGCCCAGAGCGAGGCACTTGATAGGTCGACTCTCTCATGTATGGAGAAGAAGATCGCAAAGCTGTCAGCGGAGCTTGAAGAGGCAAAGGCTAGAGAAGAAAAGAGAGATAAACAATTTGATAGCCTTCAAGGTAAGCTAACCAATCTTGCTAGTGGTGCTTTTTCGATTTTTCAGTCTCGTGAGTCTTCCCCAGATGGCAATCCTCTCGTCGTGATCCTTCCAACCATGCCGACGATGAAGCTTATAGTAGTAGAGATGGAGATGATGTAGTATAAAACAGTTGTTGAATGATGTTTGAAGTTTTAAGTTGTGAAACGTTTTGTTATTGGATTTTTTGAAACACTATATATATTGTTATTGTTGTTGTTATTGGTTGAATGGCTGCAATGTAATGCTGCCATTATAAGTTGT
>AWOL01S0006082.1:12707-59900 GCA_000715115.1 Nicotiana otophora
ACAAATAGTCACATATATTAGTTAATTTGCTTATGGAGAAATTTCCTTCTTACAAGGTTAGAAAGGAGACTTACCTCGTCTCAAAGCCCACTTCCCGATTCAAGAACGTGCTCAAACCTCCAAATTTGGTGCCAAACGACTCGAAGCTAGTCAAACATTATATAAATTAATCAATTTATGCTCAAAAGTTCATACCCCTGCTATTAAAGCAATTACCCAACTCTAAATGCAAGATTCCTAAAATTCACCCCCGGGCCCACATGCCTGGATTCCAGAAATTTTCAAAGAAAGTTGTTATCCATAACCTTAGGAACATAAATATATGATTTTCACTAAGTTTCATGATCATTTTCGTGGTAAAATCCCATCTTAATCAAAGCCTGGGTTTTTCATCTATCCCATGATTTTTACAAATTTTCATATTAAGATCTACCCATAATCTATGTATTAAACTCACACTAAGTAGAAATTACTAACCTCACAAAGCTAGGTCGAAATACCCTCTTTCAAAGCTCTCAAATTGCCCAAGAGTGAGAGAAAATGTGATAAAAATGGCCTAACTCCGTATTAAATGAACCCTCACTGCCCAGCGACTTTCGCATTGGCGGTGCCTTGGCTGCATTTGCGGTCTCGCACCTGCGGCAAATGCCTTGCAGGTGCACTTTTCCCTCACCTGGCCAGTCTCTGCATCTACGGAGAAAAGGGGCCGCTTCTGCGGGCCTAGTCGCACCTGCGACCAAAGTTCTAGCACCTGCGGTAGCGTAGGTGCACCCAATCTTCTGCATCTGTGGTTCATGGGATGCCCTTGACCTCTCGATTCTGCGGCTCATGGATCGCACCTGCGAGCCCACACCTGCAGCTGGCCAAGCGCAGGTGCGATTATGACAGATCTGGGAGGTTCATTTGTGGCTCCATGCTCCCAACTTTGTTCGAGCCTCGTCCGATCGACAATCGGGGCCTGTTCGAACATACCAACAAGTGTAGAATCATAAAACGGACTCTCTTAAACTCTCGGAATGCTCGAAACAACATTGAAACTAAGAATCACACCTCAAAACCAATTGAATCAAACATAAGAATTTCAAGTTCTTCAATTTACTTCTAATGCGCCAAAATGTACTTAAACTACTCGTAATGATACCAAATTTTGCGTGAAAGTCTTAAATGATATTACGGAACTATTCCCGGGCTTGAAATTCCATTTGGACCTCGATATTACCAAAACACGCTCCCAACCAAATTTAAAGAACTTCTAAAACCTTCAAGAACCAACTTTCACTATTAGGCGCCAAAATGCTCCCGGGTCATCCAAAATCCAATCCGAACACATGCCCAAGTCCGAAATCATCATATGAATGTTTTGGAATCATTAAATTCTGATTTTGAGGTCGTCTACTCAAAATATTGACCGAAGTCAAACTTAGCCTTTTAAGCCAACCTTAAGGAACCAAGTGTTCCGATTTCAACCCGAACCCTTCCAAATCCCGAACTAACCATCCCTGTAAGTCATAAAATAGCAAAATCATGTCAAGAAGTCTTATTTAATGGAATGGGGTTCAAAAAGCAAAACAACTGATCGGGTCGTTACAGAGTCGGGTATTGGCTTGTGTGGTCTCTAGGTCTTCTCTTTATGATCGTATCAGGGAGCGTTAGTATGATGACCCCAATCTGCTCGTCCTCCAGGATAGGGTTGGATAAAGTGATTCTAGGGATATGACTATTGGTTATGATGGCGTGTTGAGGATGCAGGGCCGGATATGTGTGCCCAATATGGATGGGCTTCGGGAGTTGATTTTTGAGGAGGCCCACATCTCGCGATATTCTATTCATCCGGGTGCCGTGAAGATGTACCAGGATTTGAGACAGCACTATTAGCGGAGGAGTATAAATAAGGATATAGTTTGGTTTGTGGCTCGGTGTCTCAACTGTCAGCAGGTTAAGTATGAGAATCAGGGACCAGGTGGCTTGCTTCAAAGGTTAGAGATCCCATAGTGGAAGTAGGAGCGTATCACCATGGATTTCGTAGTTAGGCTCCCACAGACTTCGAGGAAATTCGATGATATTTGGGTGATTATGGATCGGCTGACCAAGTCCACACACTTCATTCCAGTTGGTACTACTTATTCTTCAGAGCGGTTGGCTGAGATTTACATCCGGGAGATTGTTCGCCTTCATGGTGTCCCAGTTTCCATTATTTTAGATAGAGGCACACAGTTTACATCGCAGTTTGGAGGGCCGTGCAGCGAGAGTTGGGTACTCAGGTTGAGTTGAGTATAGCCTTTCACCCTCAGACGGACGGACAGTCCGAGCGCACTATCCAGATATTGGAGGACATGTTACGCAATTGTGTCATTCATTTGGGGGGTTCATGGGACCAGTTTCTACCGCTTGCGGAGTTTGCATATAACAACAGTTATCAGTTGAGCATTCAGATAGCTCTGTACAAGGCTTTATATAGGAGGCGGTTTAGATCTTTGGTGGGATAGTTTGAACTGGGTGAGGCTAGGCTCTTGGGTACAGACTTGGTTCAGGATGCATAAGACAAGGTGAAATTGATTCAGGAGCGGCTTTGCATGGCGCAGTCTAGGCAGAAGAGATATGCTGACAGGAAGGTCCGTGATGTGTCTTTCATGGTCGGGGAGAAAGTTCTGCTAAAGGTATCACCCATGAAGGGTGTTATGAGGTTTGGGAAGAGGGGCAAGTTGAGCCCTCGGTTTATTGGGCCTTTTGAGGTAATTCAGAGGATCGAGGAGGTGGCTTACAAGGTTGCCTTGCCACCTAGCTTGTCGAGTGTACATCCAGTATTTCATGTTTCTATGCTCCGGAAGTATATCGGCGATCCTTCCCATGTTTTTGGTTTCAGAACGGTTCAGTTGGATGGTGATATGACTTATGACGTGGAGCCGGTGGCCATTTTGGAGCAGCAGGCTTGGAAGTTGAGGTCAAAGGATATAGCTTCAATGAAGGTGCAGTGGAGAGGTCAGCATGTGGAGGAGGTCACTTGGGAGACTGAGCGGGAGATGCGGAGTAGATATCCACACCTATTTGAGACTCCAGGTATGTTGATAGACCCGTTCGAGGACGAACGTTTGTTTAAGAGGGGGAGGATGTAACAACCCGACCGGTCATTTCGAGAGTTATAACTTCGTTTCCCCCATTTCTGCTTCTTTTGTGCTTTACAACTGTATTATGTCTTAACGGGTTGGTTGGTTTGGGTCTGTAGTGGTTTTGGAGTGAATTGAGATACTTAGTCTCTCAATTGGAAGCTTAAGTTGGAAAAGTCGATCGGATGTCGACTTATGGGAAAACAACCTCGGATTTGAATTTTTATTATTTCGTTAGCTCCGTTAGGTGATTTTGTACTTAGAAGCGCGTCCGGAATGTAATTTGGAGGTCCGTATTAGAATTAGGCTTGAATTGGTGAAAGTTGGAATTTTGGCAATTTTGGCCGGCAATGGAAATTTTGATAGCGGGGTCAGATTGGATTTCCAAAAGCTAGAATAGGTTTGTGGTGTCATTTTTGACTTGTGTGTAAAATTTGAGGTCAATCAGACTTGGTTTGGTAGGTTTCGGCGTCGTTTGTGGAATTTAAAAGTTTAGAAGTTCATTAGGCCTGAATCCAGGCGTAATTGGTGTTTTGATGTTGTCTTGAGTGATTCAAAGGTTCGACTAAGTTTGCATGGGGTTATATGACTTGTTTTCATGATTGGTTGAGGTCCCAAAAGCCTCGGGGTGATTTCGGGTGGTTAACGGCTTGATGAAAGTTGAGGAATTGCAGCTGAAGCTGCTGCTACTGGTGTAACCGCACCTGCGGAGTGGCAACCGCAGGTGCAAGCTCGCAGAAGCGAAGGAGGGGCCACAAATGCGGCTAAGGAGGATCTGGGCAGAGGACGCAAGTGTGATGGAATTCCCGCACCTGCGATGGTCGCAGAAGCGGCTTTAGGGGCGCGGGTGCGAGTTTGGACCGTAGGTGCGATGTAGTTCCCGCACCCGCGAAGAGCGCAGATGCGGTCACTTGATCGCAGGAGCGGAGGCAGTTTTTAGGGATTTTTCCGCAGAAGTGGGGCTTTGCCCGCAGATGCGAAAATGGAGCCGCAGGTGCGAGAAGTCTGGGCAGAACATATAAATAGAACACTTCGAGATTTTTCACTATTTTCATCATTGTTTAGCTCGGAGTTTGGGGATTTTGGGAGAGATTTCGGAGTAATCATTGAGGTAAGTTCCTTGTGCCTATTTATCTTCAATAATGGTGTTTCCCCACTGATTTTACACCTAGTTGGTGAGTGTTTGAGGTGAGATTTGGGAGATTAGGGCTTGGGAATATGAGAGTGAATTTTTGGGGTTTTGGAGAGGCAATTGAGGTCGGAATTCGATAAATTTGGTATGGTTATACTCATGAGTGAATGGGATTTTAGGTTTTGTGACTTTCGTCGGGTTTTGAGACGTGAGCCCGGGGGGCCGGGTTGAGCCAATTTTGGATTTTGGACTATATTTTAGTAGTTTTCTTATGAAATTGATCCTTTTAGCCAATATTGATTATCTCGTACTGGTTGTGGCTAGATTCGGGGCATTTGTAGGCCAATTCGAGAGGCAAAGGCATTTCGGAGTAGGATTTTTGTACCGTTGAGGTAAGTACATGCTAGGTGACGGGCGTGTGAGCGTGCACCGTGAGGGATTGTGACTTGGTTCAGCCCGTGAGACTGTAAAGTCGAATAGCAATTGTTATTACTTGTTTTTCCTTGTCTTTGAGAAATTGACTGCCTTTTATGTTAGAAAACATGCTTAGGCCATATGATATCACTGTTGGGACCCGCAGCGGTCGTATACTTATTGAATTGACTGCTAATGGTTGTCTTGTACTCAGTCACAGTCTTATTTGTGTGTTATATCTCCGTTCCCTCTCATTTCTTATTGATACTTGTTGTATTCTCTGTTTGGGCTAATTATTATGATATTCTGTGAGCCCGAGGGGCTGGAGAGGTTAGTGACTGAGATAGGGCCTCAGTGTTGAGTTGCGAGTTATTGCATCGGGTTGCACGCCGCAACAATATTGGATCGGGTTGCACGCCGCAATAATATTGGATCGGGTTGCACGCCGTAACAATATTGGATCGGGTTGACGCTGCAATAATATTGCATCGGGCTGCGCACCGCAGCAATATAGCGCTTGGGCTGGAGGAGCCCCTCCGGAGTTTGTACACCCCCGGTGAGCGCAGGTACCTATTGAGAGTGTGTATTGAGGGCTGAGAGCCGAGAGTATGAGCTGTTGAGATGCGTTCAGTGACTGCTGCCTTGAGAGGCTGCACTTGCTTTTATTTATTGTTGCCCTTAGTTGTTATCTGTTGTTATCTGTTGTTATTGTGAAATTTCTGCAAAATTTATATCTGTTTTAGTTGAGCTCGAACTGACTTGACTTATACCACTGGATTTGAAAGCATCTTCACTCTTTATTGAAAACTTTTGAAATGATCTATATTTTTATAGTTCGTCACTTCTTCTCAGTTCCTTATTTAATTTTGTTACTTACTGAGTTTGTTGTACTCATGCTATACCCTGCACTTCATGTGTAGATCCAGATGTGTACGGTTCTGGCGGTCGCTGAGTTCGTGCGTGGGCTGATTATCGGAGACTTACGATATAGCTGCCGGCATCCGCAGTCCTTGTTTGTCCTTTCTTATTATCTTTTCTCTCTCGTATTGGCATTTGGAGCAGACAGTAGTAGACTCTGATTCTAGATTGGTTGTTAGATGCTCATGACTTAGCGACACCCTGATGTCGGGCTATCATTCTGCACTTGTGTTTTGGGTTTTTACCCCGTTATTATGTAAACCTTCAGTTAGTTTAATTGCTTTAGCTCACTTCTATTATATATTGAAAGCATATTGAGAATGTCGGCTTGCCTAGTTCTACGATAGGCGCCATCACGACTGATTAGGTATTTGGGTCGTGACACCAACCTTGCCATAATGGACTTGAGTTAAAAATAGATGTAATTTTAATTACTTTGCTAAACAATAAGGATAAATTTAAAGTATAACAGAGGGTAAATTTGATACCTTGAGTAGATTCACTTCATATTTAATGACTTGTACGTGTGGTTGGAATTGAATTTCGGGAGGTTCTGAATTGATTCGGAAGGAAAATTCTCAATTCGGAAGCTTTAAGTTGGAAGAATTTACCAAAGTTTGACTTTTGAGTAAATGACATCGGAATCGATATTTGAAGGATCCAATAGGTTTGTATAATGATTGCGGACTTGGGCGTATGTTCGGGTTGAATATCGGGTGGTACGGGAGCATTTCAGCGCTTATTGTGGAAAGTTGGCAATTCGAAAGTTTTAGAGTTTCTTAAGTTTAGTTTGAAGTGGACTTTGGTGTTATCGATGTCCGTTTGGGGTTTTGAGCCTTCGAATAAGTTCATATTGGGTTTGGGTTTCAGATGTATTTGGGTTGTGTCGCACTCTTATTTGTTGTTCGGCATCATTTTCTTGGGTATTGTAATGACCCAACTGGTTGTTTTGAGAGTTGTAGCCCCATTCCCTCATTTACTATTCATTCCCTGCTTAATTGTTGTTATGTGACCTACCGAGGTAGTTGGTTTGGGTCCGAAGAGGTTTTAGAATGAGATAAGACATTTAGTCTCAAGGTTAAAAGCTTAAGTTGAAAAGGTTGACCGGATGTTGACATATGTGTAAACGACTCCGGAATGGAGTTTTGATGGTTTTGTTAGCTCTGTTGGGTTATTTTTGACTTAGACGTGTGTCCGGATTGTGATTTGGAGGTCCGTAGTTGAATTAGGCTTGAAATGGCGAAAGTTGGAAATTTAAAAGTTTGACCGAGAGTTGACTTTATTGTTACCGGGCTCGAATTGGGGTCCCGGGAATTTGAGTAGGTCCATTGTGTCATTTGTGACTTTGTGCAAAATTTGGGGTCAATCAGGCATGATTTGATAGGTTTCAGCATCGAATGTAGAAGTTAGAAATTCAAAAGTTCATTAGGTTTGAATTGATACGTGATTCGTGGTTTTAGAGTTGTTTGACATGATTTGAAGGCTCGACTAAGTTCGTATGATATTTTGGGTCTTGATGGTATGTTTGGTTGAGGTCCCGGGGGTGCCGGGTGAGTTTCGGATGGTTAACAGATCAATTTTGGACTTGGTGTTATGGCTAAAGTTTTTCTAGTGCATGTGTCTGGTTTTCTTATACGCGATCACGTGGACAGGTCCGCGATTGTGTAGGCTTATTTGGGGCAGTGGTGACATTTACTCTATGCGTTCGCGAAATGGGGTACGCGATCGCGTAGTTTGGCCAAGCAGAGCATCGCAAACGCGTAGGCATAGCCGCGCTCGCGAAAAGGAGATAAGGCAGTTGGTTCACACGCGTTTGTACTTCGCGATCGCGTGAGGGTGGACGCGATCGCGTAGGTATGAGGAAGCAGTGCTTCACATTCGCGTGGAGGTCTCCGAGTTCACCTAAGGTTATTTAGTAGGGCAGCATTTGTTGTGCTTCGCGATCGCGAGGGTTTTTCCACGATCGCGATGAAGGATATCTGGACAGAGAATTAAATATTTCAAAACGAGGGTATGAGCCCAGCTTCACAATTTGATTTTGCGAGCTCGGTGGGAGGCGATTCTTGGAGAGATGTTCAAGTGGCTGATTGGGGTAAGTGATTCTTACTTATTGTTGGGTAAATTCCATGTTTATGTCTTTGATTTCATCGTTTAATTAGTGATCTAGGGCGGAAAATTGGGGGGAAATGGAGGAAAGTTCTTAGGCTGAATTTTGAGGATTTGATAGGGATGTTTGGTATCGGATTTGAGTAATTTTGGTATGGATGGACTCAAGGATGAGTGGGTGTTTGGATTTTGTGACTTTTGCCCGATTTTGAGTCGTGGGCCCGGGGGCCGACTTTTGAGTTGACTTTTGACTTTTAATTAATAACTTAGTATTTTCTTTTGGAATTGATTACGTTAGGCCGTGTTGATTGTATCGAACTGGTTGTGGCTAGATTTGAGGCATTTAGAGGCCGATTGGAGAGGCAAGGGCGTGTTGGAGTAGGGATTTGTACGATTTAAGGTAAGTAACAGTTCTAAACTAGGTTCTAAGGGTATGAAATCCCGAATTTTGTATCATGTGATTGGTGTTGAGGTGACGCACATGCTAGGTAACGGGAATGTGGGCGTGCACCATAGTAATTGTGACTCGGTCAATTCCATGGAACTTTATAGTTGAATAATTTGTTGTTATCTGTATATTCTCTATGTTTTGTAGAAATTGAACTGCACATCATGTTAGAAATCGTGCTTAGGCTATGTGTTGATACTGTAGGGACCCCCAGATGTCGTGTCACATGTTGAATTATCTGTTAAATTGCCACTATGTACTCAGTCACAGTTTTTACTCATATATTATATCTCAGTCTATGTTGTTCTTTATTGATACATTATATCATCATTGTTTGGGATGATTATCATGATTATTGAGAGCCCGAAAAACTGGAGAGATTGATGACCGAGTGAGGCTAAGGGCCTGATGGTGTAGATATTTATTAGGATCTGGCTGCACGCCACAACATGTTTTATTGATTTATGCCATGATTGATTTATTGTGGCGCTTGGGCTGAAGGAGCCCCTCCGGAGTCTGCACACCCACAGTGAGGGCAGGTACCTACTGAGTGCGAGTGCTGAGTGACTGTGAGGAATGAGTGACTGAGAGGTTGGAGTGGATGGGAGTACTGAGCGACTGTTACGCTGAGAACCTGCACTTAATTTCATTACTGTGTACTTCAACTGGCATATATCACTATCATGTAGTTTCTGAGAGATACTATATCCTGTTTCAAATTGAACTTGACATGAATTAACTGTTTGGCCTCAAATATCGAACTTGAAAGCATGCCTATTTTCCTGTATTGTATTTTCTATAATTGAACTGTCTCCTTGAAGCTCGTCACTACTTTCAGTCCAGTAGTTAGTCATGTTTCTTACTGAGTTGGTTATAGTCATGCTACACCTTGAACTTCGTGTGCAATCCAAGTGTTTCCGGACACGGTGGGTGCTGATTATCTGAGCAGCTTGATCATTCAAAGATTTTTAGGTAGCTGCCCAGCGTTTGCAGACCTTAACTCTCCCTCCCTATCTTTCAACTTTATGTATTTAGTTCCAGTTTTTCATAGACAGTATTTTCATACTTGTGCTATATAAATGCTCATGTACTCAAGGACACCCTGGGTTTGGGAACTTCCGTATTGAGTTTTGACTTTCTATCCAGTTTATGAGAGCTTTAATTACTTAAACCTATGTTATTTCATTTTTCACTTAAAAGTATTAGAGATGTCTTAAGGTGTCGGCTTGCCTAGTACCACGTTAGGCGCTATCACGACATGCTAAGTTTTGGGTTATGACAAGTTGGTATCAGAGCCTAGGTTCCATTGGTCTCACGAGTCATGAGCAGATTTACTAGAGTCTTGCCGATAGGTACGAAGACGTCTGCACTTATCTTCGAGAGGCTGCCAAACCCTTAGGAAACTTTACATTCTTGTATTCTTGTCGTGCGGATTTGTTGATTCCGAGAACAAACTTTTTTTATTCTATTCTCTCACATATGGTGAGGACACGTGCTACCGGACAGGACGGACAACCACCAGTACCACCAGCTAGGGCCACGAGAGGTCGAGGTCGCGGTAGGGGCCGCGGTAGTGGCAGAGGTGCAGCTCGCACAGCAGCTAGAGCAGCACCTGCAAATCCACCCGTTGCTCTAGCTCAGGAGCTGGTTCTAGAGGTGGTTGAGCCAGTGTGGCCGGCTCAGGCACCAGCTATGCCCATTGTGATTTCAGGTTTTCAGGAGGCTTTGGCTGAGATTTTGATGGTGTGCACTAGCCTTGATCAGGCAGTTTCTGTTCAGACCATGCCAACCACTTCTCAGGTTGGGGGAGGTACTCAGACTCCCGCCGCCCGTACTCCAGATCAGGTGATACAGGGACTTCATACATCGTGGGTATTTCCAGCCCAGCCGGTTGCAGTTGCTCAGGCCCAGGTGGGTCCAGTTATGAGTGAGGATGAGCAGAAAAGACTTGAGAGGTTTGGGAGACTCCAGCCTCCATCATTTAGTGCGGCTGAGTCAAATGATGCTCAGGACTTCTTGGATAGGTATTAGTGGACTCTTCGTATCGTAGGTATTCTGGAGACCAGTGGGGTCTCGTTCACTACTTTTCAGTTTACTGGGCTGCCTTCAAATTGTGGGAGGCCTATGAGAGGAGCAGGATAGTCGGTGCTACACCACTTTCATGCAATGAGTTCTCCGTTCTCTTCTTGGAGAAGTTTGTGTCACCGACCCGTAGGGAGGAGCTGCACAGGCAGTTCGAGCAGCTATGTTAGAATGGCCTGTCTGTGACCCAGTATGAGATGAGATTTGCAGAGTGTGCTCGTCACGTAGTTTGGTTGGTTCCCACTAAGAGGGACAGGATTAAGAGGTTCATTGATGGAATCACTTATCAGTTGCGTGTGCTATGACTCAGGAGAGTGTATTTGGTGCTCGATTAGACGTGGTGGTTAATATTGCTCAGCGACTAGAGATGGTTCGTAGTTAGGAGCATGAGGAGAGGGAGGCCAAGAGACCTCATGGATCGGGTCGTTTCAGTGGTGTCCCTTCTGGGGATTAGTTCTAACACAACAGGGGACGTCCTTATAGACACACCCAGATGGCTCATCCAGTTCATCTTGGTGCATCATACAACCATGGTTCATACACGGCTCATCAGTGTCAGTAATCTCTCAGTGCCCTTCCATCTCAGAGTTCATCCTGTGCTCCATCAGTTCAGGTTTCATCTATGCCAGGCACTTCGAGTAGTTACTCTGGTACTCGGGGCCCAATTCAGTCACCACCACCATTACCTGGGAGTTGCTTCGAGTGCAGGGAGTTTGGGAATATATGGAGATGGTGTCCCCGTCACTCAGGAGGTCCAGTTCAGAAAAGGAGTCAGGCTGTGACTTCAGCACCAATTACTTCGCCACCCGCCCAGCTAGCTCGGGGTGGGGCCTAGGCCGCTATAGGTCGCCATAGAGGGTGAGGCCGACCAGGTGGCGGTCAGGCCCGATTCTATGTTATCCCTACCAGGTCAGATGTTGTTTCTTCAAATGCAGTGATCACAGGTATTGTCTCAGTATGCCACAGGGATGCTTCTGTATTATTTGACCCAGGTTACACTTATTCGTATGTATCATCGTAGTGTGCTCATTATCTGGATATGACCCGTGAGTCCTTAGTCTCATATTTTCATGTATCTATGCCAGTGGGCGATACTATTATTATGGACCGTGTATATTGGTCATGTGTAGTGACTATTGGGGGATTGGAGACTAGAGTTGATCTGTTATTGCTTAGTATGGTTGATTTCGATGGGATATTGGGTATGGATTGGTGGTCTCCATATCATGCTATGCTAGATTGTCACGCTACGACCGTGATGTTGGCGATGCCGGATTTGCCAAGGATCGAGCAGAGAGGTTCTCTACATTATGTTCTAGTAGAGTGATTTCATATTTGAAGGCCCAACGGATGGTTGGGAAGGGTTTTTTTAATCTTATTTGGCCTTTGTGAGGGATGTTGGTGCTGATACTCCTACTATTGATTTTGTTCCGGTGGTGTGAGACTTTCCGAATATGTTTCCTGCAGATTTGTCGTGCATGCCACCCGACATGGATATTGACTTGGTGTCGGGCACTCAGTCCATTTCTATTCCTCCGTATCGTATGGCACCGGCTGAGTTGAATAAATTGAAAGAGCATCTTCAAGAACTTCTTGATAAAGGGGTTTATTAGGCTTAGTGTGTCTCCTTGGGGTGCACCGGTTCTGTTTGTGAAGAAGAAGAAGAAGGATGATACTATGCGGATGTACATCGATTATAGGCAATTGAACAAAGTTACAATCAAGAACAAGTAACCTTTGCCGAGTATTGATGATCTATTTGACCAGCTTCGGGGAGCGAGGGTGTTCTCTAAGATTGATTTGAGGTCTAGGTATCACCAGTTGGAGATTCGGGACTCGGATATTCTAAAGACAACATTCAGGACTCGTTATGGTCATTATGAGTTCCTTGTGATATGTTTTGGGTTGACCAACGCCCCAACAGTATTCATGCATCTGATGAATAGTGTATTGCAGTTTTATCTCGACTCGTTTGTCATGGTATTCATTGATGATATCCTGGTGTACTCTCGTAATCAGGAGGAGCATGTCCAATATTTGAGGATTGTGTTGCAGCGGTTGGGGGAGGAGAAACTTTATGCCAAGTTCTCCAAGTGTGAGTTTTGGCTTAGTTCGGTGGCGTTCTTGGGGCACGTGGTGTCCAGTGAGGGGATTCAGGTGGATCCAAAGAATATAGAGGCGGTTCAGAGTTTTCCCATGCCGTTATCAGCTACGGAGATTCGGAGCTTTCTCAGCTTGGCCGGTTATTATTGTCGCCTCGTGGAGGGTTTCTCGTCTATATCATCACCTTTGACCAAATTAACCCAGAAGGGCACTACTTTCAGGTGGTCGGACGAGTGTGAAGAGAGCTTCCAGAAGCTCAAGACTTCCTTGGCCACAACTCCAGTTCTAGTTTTGCATTCAGCTTCAGGCTTTTATACAGTGTATTGTGATGCTTCTCGGATTGGCATTGGGTGTGTCTTGATGCAGGAGGGTAGAGTGATTACTTATGCTTCGCGTCAGCTGATGCCTTATGAGAATAACTACCCCGTCCACGATTTGGAGTTGGCTGCCATCGTTCATGCATTAAAAATTTGGAGGCATTATCTCTACAGTGTGTCTTGTGAGGTATTTACGGATCATCGGAGTCTCCAGCACTTGTTCAAAAAAGGTGTCTAAACTTGAGGCAACAGATATGGTTGGAGATGCTAAAGGACTATGATATCACCATTCTATTTCATCCCGGGAAGGGCAATATGGTGGCCGATGCCTTGAATAGAAAGGCGGTGAGTATGGGTAGCCTTGCATTCATTCTTGTTGGTGAGAGACCGCTTACAGTTGATGTTCAGAACTTGGCCAACCAGTTCGTGAGATTAGATGTTTCGGAGCCAAGTCGGGTTCTAGCTTGTGTGGTTTTTCGGGCTTCCTTATATGATCGCATCAGAGAGCGCCAGTATGATGATCCTCATTTGCTTGTCCTTAAGGACATGGTTCAGCACGGTGATGCCAAAGATGTTACAATCGGGGATGATGGGGTGTTGAGGATGCAGGGTCGGATTTGTGTGCCCAATGTAGATAGGATACGTGAGTTGATTCTTGAGGAGGCCCATAGTTCGCGGTATTCCATTCATCCGGGTGCCGCAAAGATGTACCGGGACTTAAGGCAGCACTACTGGTGGAGGAGAATGAAGAAGGATATAGTGGGGTTTGTAGCTCAGTGCCTTAACTGTCAGCAGGTAAAGTATGAGCATCAGAGACCAGGTGTATTGCTTCAGAGACTTGAGATTCCGGAGTGGAAATAGGAGCATATCACCATGGATTTTGTAGTTGGGCTCCCACGGACTTCGAGGAAGTTTGATGCTATTTGGGTGATTGTGGACCGGCTGACCAAATCTGCGCACTTCATTCCAGTTGGGATTACTTATTCATCAGAGCGGTTGGCTAAGATTTACATCCACGAGATTGTTCGCCTTCACGGTGTGCCAGTGTCCATCATTTTAGATCGGGGCACGCAGTTTACATCGCAGTTTTGGAGAGCAGTACAACGAGAGTTGGGGACCCAAGTTGAGTTAAGCACAGCATTTCACCCTCGGACAGACAGACAATTAAAGCGCACTATTCAGATATTGGAGGACATGATACGCGCTTGTGTCATCAATTTTGGGGGTTCTTGGGATCAGTTTCTGCCGCTCGCGGAGTTTGGCTACAATAGCAGCTACCGGTAAAACATTTAGATGGATCCGTATGAGGCTTTGTATGGGAGACTGTGTCGATCTACGGTGGGTTAATTTGAGCCGGGTGAGGCTAGACTATTGGGTACTGACTTTGGTTCAGGATGCTTTGAACAAGGTTAAATTGATTCAGGATCGATTTTGCACGATGCAGTCAAGACAAAAGAGTTACGCCGATAGGAAGGTTCGTGATGTTGCTTTTATGATTGGGGAGAAGGTACTCCTTAAGGTTTCACCCATGAAGGGTGTTATGAGGTTCGGGAAGAAGGGCAAGTTGATCCCTCAGTATATTGGGCCTTTTGAGGTACTTCAGAGGATTGGAAAGGGGCTTACAAGCTTGCCTTTCCACTTAGTTTGTTGAGTGTGCATCCAGTATTTCATGTTTCTATGCTCCGGAAGTATGTCATCGATCTGTCTCATGTTTTTTATTTCAGCACGGTTCAGTTGGATGATGATTTGACTTATGATGTGGAGCCGGTGGCCATTTTGGATTAGGCAGGTTCGAAAGTTGAGGTCAAAGGACATAGCTTCAGTGAAGGTGCAGTGGAGAGATCAGCCAGTTGAGGAGGCTACTTGGGAGACCGAGCGGAAGATACAAAGCATATATCCACGCCTATTTGAGACTCCAGGTACATTTCTAGACCCATTCGAGAACGAACGTTTGTTTAAGAGGGGGCGGATGTAACGACCTGGCCGGTCGTTTTGAGAGTTGTAGCCCCTTCCCCCATTTACTGTTCATTCCCTACTTAATTGTTATTATGTGACTTACCGGGATAGTTGGTTCGGGTCCAGAGAGGTTTCAGAATGAGATAAGACACTTAGTCTCAAGGTTGAAAGCTTAAGTTGAAAAAGGTTGACCGAATGTTGACTTATATGTAAAATAATATGGAATGGAGTTTTTATGGTTCCTTTAGCTCCATTGGGTGACTTTGGTCTTAGGAGTGTTTCCGGATTGTGATTTGGAGGTCTGTAGTTGAATTAGGCTTGAAATGGCGAAAGTTGGAAATTTGGAAGTTTGGCCGAGAGTTGACTTTGTGGTTACCATGCTCAGCTTGGGGTTCCGAGAGTTGAGTAGGTTCGTTGTGTCATTTGTAACTTGTGTGCAAAATTTGGGGTCAATCAGACGTGATTTGATAGGTTTCGGCATTTAATGTAGAAGTTAGAAGTTCAAAAGTTCATTAGGCTTGAATCGATGTGAGATTCGTGATTTTAGTATTGTTTGATGTGATTTGAAGGCTCGACTAAGTTTGTATGATGTTTTGGGACTTGATGGTATGTTTGGTTGAGGTCCTGGGGGCTTTGGGTGAGTTTTGGATGGTTAACAGATCAATTTTGGACTTGGTGTTATGGCTGAAGTTTTTCTCGTGTCTGTGTATGGTTTCCGTAAACGTGATCACGTGGATAGGTCCGTATTCGCGTAGGCTTATTTGGGGCAGTGGTGACATTTACTCTATGCATTCGTGAAATGGGACACGCGATCGCGTAGGTTGGCCATGCAGGAGAGGAGGCAGCTGGTTCACACGCGTTTGTGCTTCGCGATCGTATGAAGGTGGATGCGATCGCATAGGTCTGAGGAAGGAGTGGTTCGCGTTCGCGTGGAGGTCTCCGCGTTCGCCTAAGGTAGTAGGGCAGAATTGTTTGTGCTTTGCGATCGCGAGGGTTTTGCCGCGATCGCGATGAAGGATATCTGGACAGAGACTTAAATATATGAGCTCAGTTTCACAATTTGATTTTGGGAGCTCGGTGGGAGGCGATGCTTTGAGAGATTTTCAAGTGGGTGATTGGGGTAAGTGATTCTTACTTATTTTTGGGTAAATTCCATGTTTATGTCTTTAATTGCATCGTTTAATTAGTGATCTGGGGTGGAAATTTGGGGGGAAATGGAGGAAAGTGCTTAGGCCGAATTTTGAGGATTTGATCAAGATTTTTGTATCGAATTTGAATAAATTTGGTATGGGTGCACTCGTGGTTGAGTGGGTGTTCGGATTTTGTGACTTTTACCTGATTCTGAGACGTGGGCCCAGGGCCGACTTTTGAGTTGACTTTTTGACTTTTGATTAATAACTTGGTATTTTCTTATTGAATTGATTCCTTTATCCCGTGTTGATTATATCGAACTGTTTGTGGCTAGATTCGAGGCATTTGGAAGCTGATTCGCGAGGCAAGGGCGTGTTGGAGTAGGGACTTGCACGGTTTGAGGTAAGTAATAGTTCTAAACTTAGTTTTGAGGGTATGAAACCCCAAATTTTATGTCATGTGATTGGTGTTGAGGTGACACACATGCTAGGTGATGGGCGTGTGGGCGTGCACCATAGTAATTGTGACTCGGTCAATTCCATGGAACTGTATAGTTGAATAATCTATTGTTATCCGTATATTCTCCATGTGTTATAGAAATTGAACTTCAAATCATGTTAGAAATAATGCTTAGGCTATGTGTTGATACTGTAGGGACCCCTAGAGGTCGTGTTACATGTTGAATTATCTGTTAAATTGCCACTCTGTACCCAGTCACAGTTTTTACTCGTATATTATATCTCAGTCTCTGTTGTTCTTTATTGATACATTATATCATCACTGTTTGGGCTGATTATCATGATTATTGACAGCCCGAGAGACTGGAGAGATTGATGACTGAGTGAGACCGAGGGCATGATGGTGTGGATATTTATTGGGATCGGGCTACACGTAGCAGCATGTTTTATTAATATATTCCACGATTGGCTTATTATAGCGCTTGGGCTGAAAGAGCCCCTCCGGAGTCTGCACACCTACAGTGAGTGTAGGTACCTACTGAGTGTGAGTGTGAGTGCCGAGCGCGAGTGCCAAGTGACTGTGAGGAATGAGTGACTGAGAGCTTGGAGTGGATGGGGGGACTGAGGGACTGTTACGCTGAGAACATGCACTTGATTTCATTACTATGTACTTCAGTTGGCATATATCACTATCGTGTAGTTTCTAAGAGATACTATATCCCGTTTCAATTGAACTTGACATGAATTAACTGTTTGGCCTCAAATGTCAAACTTTAAAGCATGCCTATTTTCCTGTATTGTATTTTTTGTAATTGAACTCTCTCCTTGAAGCTCGTCACTATTTTCAGTCCAGTAGTTAGTCATGTTTCTTACTGAGTTGGTTATAGTCATGCTACACCTTGCACTTCATGTGCAATCCAAGTGTTTCCGGACACGGTGGGTGCTGATTATCTGAGCAGCTTGATCATTCAAAGATTTTTAGGTAGATGCCCAGCGTTTGCAGACCTTAACTCTCCCTCCCTATCTTTCAACTTTATGTATTTAGTTCCAGTTTTTCATAGACAGTATTTTCAGACTTGTGCTATATAAACGCTCATGTACTCAGTGACACCCTGGTTTTGGGAACTTCCATATTGAGTTTTGACTTTCTATCTAGTTTATGAGAGATTTAATTACTTAAACCTGTGTTATTTCATTTTTCACTTAAACGTTTTGGAAATGTCTTGAGGTGTCGGCTTGCCTAGTACCACATTAGGCGCCATCACAACAGGCTAAGTTTTGGGTCGTGACAAGTTGGTGTCAGAGCCTAGGTTACATAGGTCTTACGAGTCATGAGCAGGTTTAGTAGAGTCTTGCAGATCGGTACGAAGACGTCTGTACTTATCTTCTTGTATTCTTGTCATGCATATTTTTTGATTCCGAGAACTAAACTTATTTTATTCTAATCTCTCTCATATGGTGAGGACACGTGCTACCGGATAGGATGGACAGCCACCAGTACCACCAGCTAGGACCACGAGAGGCCGCGATATGCCTCGCATATCGAACCCTCAATTCTTGATCTATTTTTTTCGGTCCGTTTACATTTTCCAATAGTCTTGCATAGTGTTATTTGTATACGAAATAATCTTTAAAGCAAATACAAAAGGTAAATGATTAAATCCCATTACCTCTCGAAGGGATACACCCATCTACATTGAACTGGCCCTCCAAGTCGTCTTTTGTGCAAGGTGAATTGGAAGATATTCCATTATATCAAAAAAACAAACAAGAGGGAAAATTTTTGTGAGCTTGGTTAAAGTTAAGATAATGTTACTCTCCATATAAATTAGGTTCTCCACCCTCAATGTTCTAGAACAAAAATCCTTTAAAAAGCAACTTATCTCTGTAATCGGTTTCCATATTCGATCAGTCAATGCATTGAATGCAATAGGCATCAACGCTTCCATGAAAATACGACAATCGTGGCTTTTCATTGATGCCAACTTCTATTCTTTCATGTCAACACACCTCGATAAATTTGATGCGTATCCATCAGGCATCCTCAAATTGTTAACCCAACTACAAATCTCTCTTCTCTCATCCAAGGTGAACGTGTAACTGGATTTGGGATTCTGAATCTTGTTGTTAAAGTATGTCAGATACAACTCACTTCGCCTACAATATTCCTTTAAGTTCATCCTGGCCTTCAAGTTATCTTTGATCTTGTTAGTAACATCCAAAACAGTGTTAAACAAGTTGTCAAAAATATTCTTCTCGATATGCATGGTGTCCAGATTATGCCGAAGACAATTGTGCTTCTAATAAGGTAACTCCCAAAATATGATCTGTTTAGTCCGGTTATGTGTGACACCATAACCTGGTATCTTAGATGGTGGTGTGAGGCCCCGTAAATATTTTACCTAAAATTCGGGATTTTGTGGTCCCGAAGTAGACTATATTTATGGGGGTGAGGCCCTGTAAATATGTTCTGTTTAGTCCAGAGGATTGGTCATGTGGATTACAGGCTAGAACTACCTCTAGAGATGTCTTTGGTGCACCCGGTGTTTCATGTGTCCATGTTGAAGAAGGAGGTTGGATATCCGTCGCTTATTATTTCGGTTGAGACCATTGAGGTTAATGAAGAATTGACTTATGAAGAAATTCCAGTTGCCATCCTTGATAGGTAAGTTCAAAAGTTGAGGAACAAAGAGATTGCCTCCATAAAAGTACTATGGTAGAACCAACAGGTTGAAGAGGCCACCTGGGAGGCCGAGGAAGAAATGAAGAAGTATCCTTATTTCTTTAAATAGCCATGTATTTATAAAGTTGTGTTCTATGAAAATGCTAAGAGTTACCTTCTATGAATTATGTATCATTTGTACCGTTGATGTTAAGGTTGTTCCTTTTCTAGTAATATATTGCTTATGAGGACACGGTTGGTGTTATTTTATGTTATATTGCGCGATCGGATTATGTATATGTTGTTAGGAGTGATTTCTGGGATTCTCTGGCAGGTGGTTTGGCCCAGTTACAGGGGAAACTAGCAAAAAATTTGAAAATTTAGGAAGTTAGCCAAAATTTGGAATTGCTAGTGTGTGAAATCACAATTGAGCCACATTGGATACTAATGACGGATTCTGACCCTCATTCGAGGACGAGTGATCCTAAGTGGGGGAGGATGTAAGGCCCCGTAAATATTTTACCTAAAACCCGGGATTTTATGGTGCTGAAGTAGACTATGTGTACGGACTTTTTGGGTTGGACAGTGCGCTGGGGAGTAAAGGAAACTTTTTGGCAGAAAAAGACATTTTTGCGGCCCAGAATGGCCACAGAATGAAGCAGAAAACTGGGCAACAGTCACTATGCGATCGCATAACCATTTCGCTGGTTGCACATCGACCGCGGAACTAGCATGAAAATTTTCTGGAGGGAGGTTCTACGGCGCATTATGCGACAGTAAAATGGTCTGCGGACCGCATAATGGCCGCAAAGTGGGGTAGAGTTGCCCAGTTCTGGAGGACCATTTCGCGACCCATTTTGCAAACCGCAGAAGCATTATACGGTCGCATATACGACCGCAGATCTGTAACGGGGCTCCTTTGTTTCTAATTATTTTACCCGACCCTATTTCGATATATTAGAGTAATGGATCACTTCTGAAGCAAAAATATATATTCTAGAGTGAGGGAGTGCCAAAGAGTGAGAGGGTGAGTTCCTAAGCCCATCATCCATCAATTCTTGCTCAAAGTTGAAGAAATTGTAAGAAGAATTCACTAGGTCTTCATCCTAGATGTAAGTTTTTGATCCATAGCCCTCAATTTCATGATTTTAACTGAAAATAGGTAATAAGCCAAGTAAAGTCCGGGGTGTGGGAGTGGTTTTGTTTTTTACATACATGTACCATCTAGGGTAGTGGGAAGATTGTTGAGCTCTTTTGGATAAGATTTGGGTAATGGGATGATAGAATCCACCATAGGAGTACCTTGGAACCTTAATACACACCTAGTGTTTGATAAAATGCTCAAGTGAGCTAGAATTATGGACTCCTTCCTAATTTGTGTTCAATTTTGCAATATCTCTAAATAGATTGAAGTGGCTAGGATCTCCAGAACATTTTAATAAATTAAAAGGGCTCGAGGCAAGGTATGTTGGCTAAACTTCTCTCTTAGAATTGAATTCCCATGATGATCTTGTAAGTCCCGAGTTGTCCATTATGAATTGACTTTTCTGAATACGTTTGACGTCAGATGATATGGATATGTTCAAATGTATTCCGGAATGTTCTTATTATATTGTGCTATTCTTCGGAAGAGTATTTGAAGTATGAATATGTATTAAAATGTTGTGACTTCAAGTCAAGTCCAAATGAAAGTGATCACATCAAATTGTATAAGAGATCATATGTGCCTAAGACCCTAATTTGCTCAAGTATGTGTTTAAAGTCTGATTTGAAAGGCCTTGTTGTTGATTATCCATGATAATGATTGAAAATGGAATAGTGAGCTTTAATTATGAAGTACGACCAATGTGCCAAGAATGATATTGCGTTATGGCCAATGATGTCAATAAAATGAATGACATGTAAAAGAATATGAATTGAGTGGTAAATACTTTTAATAACAAATGCTTTGGGAGTATCGATTAGCCACCGAGGAAGGGTAGGTTGGAACAACCTAACCTCGAAACTACACGTGCCGGTGTAGGAGTGATCGAGGGGTAAATCCTCGTGTTAATGTGATGAGACTATTTCCCCTTATATGGGATGGGATTGGTGTGTTGAGATGTTTTTCCCTTAAATGGGATGAGATTATTGCTAGCTAAATGTGATGTAATATCGACCCACACGGCATTGTGGTGAGACAGCTTAGCCGATCGGGCTGAGATCGGACGCCATGCCGCGCACATGGTGGTATTGTGACTGTATGTCTCAGGGTGAGACGGCTTAGCCGGTCAGGCTGAGATCGGACTCCGTGCTATAACATGGTGGTATATCGGTGCTAAAGATCTCCCAACTTAAATTACCGAAACCTACTTGAAATTTACGTTTCCCCTAATCTGACACTTTGATATCGTTTGAGTTTCTTATTGATATCATTTTTTATTCTCTATTTTCTGTTGCTCGTTCTATTGAGAGGGTGTTTAGTCTTACATACTAGTACTATTTCATATGTACTAACGTCCCTTTTGCCAGGGGCGCTGCATCTTTAATGGATGCAAGTGGTTCCATAGCAGGTGGTATTGATCAGTGATAGTAGCACACCCTCTCCTCAACTTATTTGGTGAGCCCCACTTCATTTCGGGGTCCTGTATCTTCTATCCTTTGTACATAGTGTTTTGAGGTATAGTCGGGGCCTTGTTGCAGGCACTTTCATAGCACTCTTTTGTTCCTGTTAGAGGCTTCGCAGATATAGTGTGGGTTGTGTCTGTTTTGGGAAAGTTAAACTAAAGATATTGTAATTGTATCATCTGTCCCACTTTAACTATGATTGTACAATGTACTATTATGAACATTTGTTAAGGATGTAACTAATGGAAATGAAATGGTGTTGTTCACAGGACTTCTTACTGAATAATTAATGAAATGCATTTGTCTCATTATTTGTGGGTGAGTTGGGTAGACGACATTGTGCAGGCTTGCTCGATCGGGGTAACTCTGTTGAGCGCCGGTCGCGCTCCCCGAGGTCTGGGCGTGACAGGCGGATACTTTGTTACTTTGGGCAGATCCCTTACTCTGTTCCAAATTTCTTCTGAACACAAGTAGGCCGGTGGCTCCTCAAAATCAGTTCGGTTCTTCATAAATGCACTTGTATTTCGCGTAAATTCATGATTCATTGGCAAGAATCTACGGTGGCAGTCAAACCATGTATTATTGCCTCCATGTTTCAAAGTTAATGCTTTTGTGTCTTCCATACAACAAGGGCAAGCTAACTTTCCAGCAATCGACCACCCGGACGACATTCCATAAGTAGAAAAATTATTTATAGTCCACATCAAAGTAACATGCAATCTGAAGTTTTGTTTAGTTGATATATCATACGTTTTCACTCCTTGATGCCATAATAATTGTAACTCATCAATCAAAGGCTGCAAGTATACATCAATCAAACTTTTTGGATTGCGTGAACCTGGAACAATACAAGTTAGGAACAAATATGGACTTGTCATACACAACTCGGGCAGAAGATTATACGGGGTAACAAACACTGGGCAACATGAATATGGTGCAGCAGAGACAACAAATGGAGTAAATCCATCTGTGCATAATCCCAACCTAATGTTTCTTCATTCACTAGCAAACTCGGGGAACACCCTATAAAAATTCTTCCACGCTTCTCCATCAGACGGATGGCATAGAATGCTGGGTGGCCTTCTATTTTCTTATTGCCACTTCATATGAGGAGCAGAGCTCATTGATGCATACAACCTCTTTAACCTAGGTATAAGAGGTAAGTAATGCATCACTTTAACTAGAACTTTCTTTTTTGTATTGGCATTTGTGACTTCCTTAAAACAAGGCTGATTACAAAATTTACAGTTCTCTAGAGATGCGTCATCCTTATAGGATAACATGCAACCTTTCTCACAACAATCAATTCTCTCTGATGAAAGACCCAACTTAGAAACCAATTTCTTAGCAATGTAGAAATCTTTTGGTAAGTCAATGTTACTCGGATTAAGTTCATTCATAAGCCCAATAATAGAATCCATGCCCGCTTGGGAAATAGAACTATCTGATTTAATACTTAGCAATCTAACCTCAACAGACAACTTGGAATGCACCGAGCCTTCATACAATGGACGACTAGCTTCCTCTAACTGTTCATAGAAATGCTTAGCCTCATCATTTGGTTCAGATTGAACCCCAGGAAACATCCCAAAAGCATTATCATGACCCAAATTCCCGCCACAGGCATCGTGATGGCACTTAGTCTCTAAGACTAGGTAAGCCGATTATAATAACAATTTAAGCCATTTTTTATATAAACCAACAGCGGAAATAATTACAAATATAACAACCTCCCAAGACTGGTAATACTGAGTCACGAACTCTAACTGAACACATGAAATGATCTCAAGGATTGAATACTCAATACTTTTTGATTAATAATTAATAGTTCAATAAAATGGAAAGACTCCAAGGGACTGCGACGATCAAGCAACTCTACCTTGAATCCTTGCGATCACACTTTAGCTCTGTCCGAGTCCGATATCTCCAACACCTGGCTCTGCACAAAAATGTGTAGAAGTATAGTATGAGTACACCACGGTCGGTACCCAGTAAGTATCAAGACTAACCTCAGTGGAGTAGTAACGAGGTACAGTCGAGACACTCACTAGTCTAATAACATGTGCAATATAGTATGCAAAAATAATATGAAACAAATAACAATGATGGAAACAATAATCAACCAGTGATATATACAGCAGGGCGACAAGAACACCATAAATATTATGCAACAAATAATGAATACAAGTATAACCAATTAATCAAGTCTTTCCAATATAAATCTTTCGTTTATATATTTTTCAAATATAAATCTTCAGGATATAATACTTTCAAATATATCTCTTTCAAATAAATCTCTTTCCTTTAAATAAATATATTTCAAATAAAATTCTTTCAAATAAATCTCTTTCGAATAAAAGTCAACCTGTGACACAGCATTTCAAAATCATAAAATACGGGTCTTAGCCCACTTTCATATTTTCACGGCACCTCGTGCCAATTTCTCTATCACAACCGCACGGACAACTCACGTTCCAAATATCATCATCATTTAGCCACGGCACCTCGTGCCCACATTTCATATCACAACTGCACGGACAATTCACGTGTCAATATCATCATTATTTACTCACGGCACTTCGTGCCCACATTTCATATCGCAACTGCATGGAGAGTTCACATGCCAATATCATCATTATTTACTCATGGTCCCTCGTGCCCATATTTTATTTCATAATCCGCCTGGCAATAACCACAGGCTCCCAATTTTAACATAGATCAGACTATTATCAATTTACCTACATAAGACAAATTGCACAAGGTATAAAAATAAACGCAAGGAAAATCACAACATCACATGAAAATTACAAACGCAATAACCCCACATCATCACATATCATCCCCGACAATAGCCACCCTTATCCCTCCTATAATAGCCTCCCTTATGCCTCTGCCCTGACAATATCAATAGCCACCCTTATCGCTCCTATAGCCACCCTTATCTCTCCTATAGCCACCCTTATCGCTCCGTCCAGGCAATATCCCAACACACATAACAATAATAAAATGCCACCCTTATACCCACATAATATCAACACTGAAATGCCACCCTTATATCCTCAAAATAATAACTCAAATAACAAAATAATTTACACGGAATATTATCACGGCAACATAACAAAATCAATTCATATCACAATTTGCCGGCCACAACCAGTTCCAAAGATATAACAAAATTAATTAATTTCACAATAAATAGCCCAAGACTCCACACAATGTGTATAAAATCTCAAAACAATAACAGAGATGGAAAATAATCAGTATAGGGCAATGCCTTCATTAATCCAAATTCTTGATAATTATATAATGCCTAGGTTTAAACTTACTTCATTAATTATTTGCAGATGGAAAATCCATAATATAATTATTTCCAAGAAATATCAAATCACCAAACTCACGGAATTCACATAAATATACAAGCAATAACCACATCAAATTGTCATATAAAAACAAATTCAACAAACGTGAATTGAGGTATGGCAAATAGATGATTTAATAAATGCCAACAATTATCCAATTTACTACACAGTTGTCACGACCCGAAATTCCCACCGTCGGGGCCGTGATGGTGCCTAACATTCCACTTGCTAGGCAAGCCGACGTTAGAGAATTATTAAGTCAATCCTTATTCAATTCAGTAAATAACAACAAATAAGCTAAAATGAAATACAGCGAGTGTAGAATAATATAAAAACTTCACTAATTACTACCACCCGGATCTGGAGTCACAATTTACGAACTTCTAGGATTTACTACAAGTAAAAGTCTGAAAGAAATACAACTGTTTAAACGAAAGAAACAGTAAAAGAAAAGAACTAAAAAGATAGACGGGGACTTCAAGGTCTGCGAACGCCAACAGATCTACCTTGAGTCTCCGATGAACCAGTCTGAGCTGCTACGCCTCTCGATCAGCTGGGACCATACCAAAATCTGCACAGGAAGTACAAAGTGCAGTATCGGTACAACCGACCCCATGTACTAGTAAGTGTCGAGCCTAACCTCGACGAAGTAGTGACGAGGCTATGACAAGACACCTACATAACAAACCTGTGCAGTTTAACAGTATATGTACAAATAACAGCTAAACATGTACTATTGGGAGGGGGAAGATGCTGAGGGGAATATGAGATAGAGAACTACAGCAAAATGGTAACTTGAACAACCAATATACTATGAACAATTAAGAACAAGTAAACACAGTAAAGGAAAAATACACGGCATCACCCTTCGTTCTTTTACTCTCAACCTCACCATAAGATCAATAGAAACGGCACGGCATCACCCTTCGTGCATTAACTCTCATAACATGGCACAGCATCACCCGTCGTGCATTAACACTCACAATATGGCACGACATCACCCTTCGTGCATTAACACTCACTATATGGCACGGCATCACCCTTCGTGCATTAACACTCACAATATGGCACGGCATCACCCTTCATGTATTAGCACTCACAATATGGAACGGCATCACCCTTCGTGCATTAACACTCTTCCTTACCATAATGCAATGACCAAATAACAACAGGGAGATAGAATAACAAGTACAAGCCTTACTTCAATATTTGGTTCGACAATATCAACCTCAAATTCAGAATCAATACTCAATTATCACTAGAAGATCCGTAAATATGATAAGAACGATCAACTTAACAATACTAGTCTAAAAATGGATAACATGAACAAAGAAAGCTAAAATTGCAAGAAACCAAGCCCCACCCGCATTCTTTAACCCGACTACAACGCATAAGTACCAGTCACCTCACATATACGTTGTTCTCCAACATTTAAACATATAGCAAATAGACAAACAAGTCATATTCCCTCAAGTCAAGGTTAACCACGACACTTACCTCGCTCCAAAGGCCACTCAATGCTCAATTACCGCTTTTCCTCTAGAATCCACCTCCAAACCACTCGTATCTATTCACAAACGACTCAAAAATATCAAATATTGCTAAAGAAATCAATTACATTGCATAAATTTAGATTCACTAAGTTTTCCCCCAAAAAGTCAAAAATCGACCCCAGGCCCACTTGGTCAAAAGCCGAGGTTCGAACCAAAATCCATTTACCCATTCACCCCCGAGCCCGATTATATAATTAGTTTTGGAATCCGACCCCAAATTGAGGTCTAAATCCTCAATTTGCAAAAATCTCCCAATTCTTCCTAAATCCCTAGTTTTCTACCATGAAAGAACAAAGGTTAGGGCTAGAAATTTAATGTGTGATAATAGAAATGGAAGAAAATGAGTTAAAGAGTACAAACCTATGAATTGATGTTGAGTTTTCTCTTCAAAATCGCACCTAGGCCGAGCTCTAATGGAGAGTGTATGAAAAATGTGTAAAATCCCGTTTTGGTTCTGTTTTAAGGTCTGGGCGTCAGGCCTTCTTCGCGTTCGGGAAGGGCCTGCCACATTCGCAATGAGCAGCAGCTCGAGTTGCTTTCATGTCCGTGAGTCCTCTTACGCGTTTGCAAAGGATGCTCCCCCATGGCCTTCGCGTTTGCGAGCCCATGCTCGCGTTCGCGTAGAAGAATGACTGACCACTCCCCCAGGTCCATAAAGCTTCGCGTTTGTGAGAAGTTGGTCGCGTTCGCGAAGGGTAAGGCCCTCATTGCTTCACGTTTGCGACCCAGCTACAACGTTCGCGATTAAGAAAACTTTTATCTCGAGCTAGGGACCTCGGAATTCAATTCTGGGCATACGCTCAGGTCCCAAATTATGATACGGACCTACCGAGATCGTAAAAACATGGATCCGGGTCTATTTGCTCAAAACGTTGACCGAAGTCAACTTAAATGAATTTCTAAGGCAAAATTCTTATTTTAATCAGTATTTAACATATAAGCCTTCCGGAAGAACACCCGGACTGCGCACACAAATTGAGGAAGGCTAAAATGAGGTTGTTGAGACCTCGAAACACAGAATTAGGTTCTAAAATATAAGATGACCTATCGGGTCATCACATTCTCCACATCTTTTCACTAGATCAGGTACTTTTCTATGTCTATTCGAGGACGAACTGTTGTTTTAGAGGTGGCTCCCAAGTAGCTGCCTCAACGGGCTGACCCCTCCACTACACTCGAACTGAAGGATAACTCTTAGACTTCAGTTGTCGAACCTGCCAGGCTAGAATAGCCACCAGCTCCTCCTCGTAAGTCAAATCCTTGTCCAACTGGATAGAGCTAAAATCTAACATGTGGGATGGATCGCTGTGATACGTCCGAAACATGGACACGTGGAACACCGGATGAACTGCTGATAACTCCGGTGACAACACAAGCCTATAAGCCGCCTCTCCCACTCTCTCCAGAATCTCAAAAGGTCCGATATACTTAGGGCTCAACTTGCCCTTCTTTCCGAACCTCATTATACCCTTCATGGGTGATACCCAAAGCAACACTCTCTCCCCGACCATGAATGCAACATCACGAACTCTGGGGTCAGCATAACTCTTCTGCCTGGACTGAGCTGTGCGAAGTCGATCTTAAATAATCTTGACCTTATCCTACTAGATCTATACCCAACAACCGAGCCTCCCCCGGCTCGAACCATCCAACTAGCAACCGGCACCACCTACCGTATAATGCCTCATAGGGAGCCATCTGAATGCTCGACTAGTAGCTGTTATTGTAGGCGAACTCTGCAAGGGGCAAGAACTGATCCCACGATCCTCCGAAGTCTATAACACATGCACGGAACATATCCTCCAAGATCTGAATAGTGCTCTCGGATTGTCTGTCCGTCTGAGGATGAAACGCTATGCTCAACTCAACTTGCGTGCCCAACTCACACTGTACTGCCCTCCAGAAGTGCGAGAGGAACTGCGTATCTCGATCAGAAATGAAAGACACAGGCACATCGTGAAGACGGACGATCTCGTGGATGTAAATCTCTACCAACTGCTCCGAAGAATAGGTAACTTCCACATAAATGAAATGCGCTAACTTAGTCAGCCTGTACACAATTACCCAAATGGCATCTAACTTCCTCTGAGTCTGTGGGAGTCTAACAACGAAATTCATAGATGATACGCTCCTACTTCCACTCAGGGATCTCTATCTGCTGAAGCAAACCACCAGGTCTCTGATGCTCATACTTTACTTGATAATAATTTAGACACCGAGCTACATAAGCAACTATATCCTTCTTCATCCTCCTCCACCAATAATGCTGCTGCAATTCTTGATATATCTTGGCGGTGCCCAGATGAATAGAATACCGGGAACTGTGGGCATCATCAAGAATCAACTCATGAAGTCCATCCACATTAGGCACACAAACACGACCCTGCATCCTCAAAACTCTGTCATCTCCAACAGTAACCTACTTGGCACCACCGTGCTGCACTGTGTCCCTAAGGACTAACAAATGAGGGTTGTCATACTGCCGATGTCTGATACGCTCAAACAAAGAAGACCAAGCGACTGTACAAGCTAGAATATGGCTGGGCTCTCAAATATCCAACCTCACAAACTGGTTGGCTAAAGTCTGAACATCTGATGCAAGCGGCCTCTCACCGACTGGAATGAACGCAAGGCTACCCATACTCACTGCCTTTCTACTCAATGCGTCGGCCACCACATTGGCCTTCCCGAGATGATACAAGATGGTAATATCATAGTATTTTAATAGCTCCAACCACCTCCTCTGCCTCAAATTGAGATCCTTTTGCTTGAACAAATACTGAAGGCTCCGATGATCCGTGAAAACCTCACACGACACACCGCAAAGATAGTGCCTCCAAATCTTCAGCACATGAACAGTGGCTGCCAACTCTAAGTCATGGATAGGGTAATTCTTCTCATGAACCTTCAACTACCATGACGCATATACAATCACCCTGCCCTCATTCATCAATACCGCACCGAACCCAACACGGAACGCATCGCAATATACCGTATAGGATCCTGAACTTGTGGGCAACACCAACATCGGCGTTGTAGTCAAAGCAATCTTGAGCTTCTGAAAGCTCGCCTCACACTCGTCTGACCATCTGAACGGGGCACCTTTTTGGAACAACCTAGTCAACGGGGCTACTATAGATGAGAACCCCTCCACAAATCGATGGTAATAGCCCACAAAACCCAAAAAACTCCTGATCTCTGTAGCTGAAGTGGGTCTAGGCCAGTTATGAGCTGCCTCAATCTTCTTAGGGTCCACCTAAATGCCCTCTGCTGATACAACATGCCCCAAGAAAGCGACTGAATCCAACCAAAACTTGCACTTTGAAAATTTAGCATATAACTGGCTGGCTCTCAAAGTCTGAAGTACAATCCTAAGATGCTGCTCATGCTCCTCTCGACTGCGGGAGTAGATCAAGATATCGTCAATAAACACGATCACAAAGGAGTCCAAATAAGGATTGAACACTCGGTTCATCAAATCCATGAATGTTGCTGGGGAATTTGTCTACTCATAATGTCCGTACCGAGTTCGAAAAGTTGTTTTAGGGACATTGGATGCCCTAATCCTCAACTGATGGTAGCTAGATCTCAAATCAATCTTCGAAAATACCTTGGCACCCTGAAGTTGATCAATTAAATCATCAATCCTCGGCAATGGATACTTGTTCTTGATGGTGACTTTGTTCAACTACCGATAATCTATGCACATCCTCATCGATCCATCCTTCTTCTTCACAAACAACACAGGTGCACCCCAGGGCGAAACACTAGGTCTAATAAAACCCTTATCAAGCAAATCTTGCTAGTGTTCCTTCAATTCTTTCAACTCTAGCGGGGCCATACGGTATGGCGAAATAGAAATGGGCTGAGTGTCCGGAGCCAAATCAATGCAGAAATCAATATCCCTGTCGGGTGGCATCCCCGGCAGGTCTACAAGAAACACCTCTGGAAACTCACGAATAACTGGTACTAAATCCATGGAAGGAACCTCCGTACTAGAATCATGGACTTAAGCCAAATAAGCTAGACACCCCTTCTCGACCATACGCCGAGCCTTCATATAAGAGATAACCCTACTGGTTGAATGGCCATGAGTCCCTCTCCACTCTAATCGAGGCAACTGCGGCAAGGCTAAGGTCACCATCTTGGCGTGACAATCCAATATAGCGTGATAAGGTGACAGCAAATCCATACCCAACATAATATCAAAATTGACCATATCGAGAAGTAGAAGATCTACACTAGTCTCAAGACTCCCAATGGTGACAACACACGAACGATATACACGATCTACAACAATAGTATCTCCCACAGGTGTGGACACATACACAGGAGCACTCAAAGAATCACGAGGCACAACCATATATGAAGCAAAATAAGATGACACATAAGAATAAGTAGAACCCAGATCAAATAGAACTGAAGCATCTCTACTGCAAACTAAAATAGTACCTGTGATAACAGCGTCAGATGACTCAGCCTCAGGCCTGGCTGGAAAAGTATAACACCGGTGTTGGGCCCTATCACCCTGAACTACGTCCATGGGATGGCCTCTAGCTGGCTGGCCTCCATCTCTAACGTCCTGACCTCCACCTCTAATAGTCTGGCCTCTACCTCTGGCTGCTTGACCCCTGCCTCTGGGTGGCTGAGCAGGCGGTGCAGCAACTGGTGCCGGAACCATGGCACGAGAACCTTGATACTGTGAGCTGCCCGATGGCTGAGGGCAAAATCTAACAATGTGCCTCGGATCAGCACAAGTATAACATGACCTTGACTGCTGTGACTGCTGACCCTGAAACTGATCATGTCGACCTGAGTAACCACCCTGAAAACTTTGGAGCGGAGGTACACTAATAGGAGTTGGTGGTGCACTGTAGGCTAGCTGGTCGGAATAAGGCATATGAGGGCCACGACCACCTGAGGCACCGTGGGATGCCTGGACTGCTGAATGAAATGGCCTGGGATGATGGCCTCTACCAAAAGTACCCCTACCTCCAGATGAGGCACCGTTGAAGCCTCCAGAATGACGTGGTCTCTTGTCAAACCCCCGACCTCCCTGAGCAAGAACCATCTCGACACGCCTGGTGACATTGGCAGCCGCCTGAAAAGAAATCTCACTCCCAGTCTCCTTAGCCATCTGCAATCTGATAGGCTGAGCAAGTCTGGCAATAAACCTCCTCACCCTCTCTCTCTCTCTCGGTAGGAAGTAGAAGAAGTACATGACGGGCCAAATCCACAAAACGGGTCTCATACGGAGTAACAGTCATACTGCCCTGCTGGAGATGCTTGAACTGACGGTGATGTTCCTCTCTCAATGTGATAGGGAGAAACTTCTCTAGAAAGAGCTGAGAGAATTGGTCCCAAGTAAGAGCAGGCGATCCAGCTGGTCTGGTCAACAAATAATCTCTCCACCACTTCTTGGTGGAACCAGTCATCTAAAATGTAGCAAAATCGACCCCATTGGTCTCCACTATACCCATGTTCTGTAGCACCTCATGATAGCTGTCAAGATACCCCTGGGGATCCTCTGAAGGAGCACCACTGAAGTGAAATGGGAAGCACTTGGTAAACCTATCCAGTCTCCATAAAGCCTTAATAGACATAGTTGACCCATCGTCGGCCTGTACCGCAACAACCGGCTGAACTACTCCGACTGGATGAGCTGCTGGAGTCTGATACTAGGGAGCCATCTACTCCAGAGTGTGAGTAGTAGGAGTATGTGCTCCTCCTCCATCCTGAGAGATGGTTGGTGCCATTGGGAATGCGCCAGTCTGGGCCACACTTTCCATAAGGCCCACCAAACAGACCAAAGCATCCTGAAGTACTAGAGTGGCAATGAACCCCTCCGGAACCTGAGCTGGCCCGACCGGAACAGTTTGGGCTGGAACCTCCTCATCAAACTCTACCTGAGGCTCCACCGCTGGTGCTGCTGCTCGAGCTCTGGGTTGAGCTCTACCCTTTCCTCGGCCTCTAGAACGACCTCGGCCTCGACCTCTGCCCCTCGGAGCTGCCACTGGAGTCTCTGGCTGCTGCTCAGTTGAAGATGCGGTACGTGTTCTCGCCATCTGCGGAAGGACAAGAATAGAAGAGTTCAATCAGCAATGATAGAATAAAATCGCACAACAGAGAAGAATAAAAGTGAAATTTGTTCCTAAACTTTATAGCCTCTGGAAGATAAGTACATACGTCTCCGTACCGATCCTACAGACTCTACTAAGCCTGCTCGTGAATTGGAGTCATAATTCACGGACTTCTAGGATTTACTACAAGTAAACGTCCGAAAGAAATACAACTATTTGAATGAAAGAAACAATAAAAGAAAAGAACTGAAAAGATAGGCATGAACTTCAAGGTCTGCGAACGCCAACAGATCTACCTTGAGTCTCCGATGAACCAGTCCGAGCTGCTACGTCTATCAATCAGCGGGGACCAATACTAAAATCTGCATAGGAAGTGCAAAGTGCAGTATCAGTACAGCCGACCCCATGTACTGGTAAGTGACGAGCCTAACCTCGACGAAGTAGTGAAGAGGCTATGACAAGACACCTGCATAACAAACATGTGCAGTTTAATAGTATATGTACAAATAACAGCTAAACATGTACTATTGGGAGGGGGAACATGCTGAGGGGAATACGAGATAGAGAACTACAGCAGAATGGTAACTTGAACAGCCAATATACTATAAACCAATAAGAACAAGTAAACACAGTAAAGGAAAAATGCACGGCATCGCCCTTCGTGCTTTTACTCTCAACCTCACCATAAGATCAATAGAAACGGCACGGCATCACCCTTCGTGCATTAACTCTCATAAAATGGCACGGCATCACCCTTCGTGCATTAACACTCAAAATATGTCACGGCTTCACCGTTCGTGCATTACCACAAACAATATGGCACGGCATCACCCTTCGTGCATTAACACTCTTTCTTACCATAATGCAATGAACAAATAACAACAGGGAGATAGAATAATAAGTACAAGCCTTACTTCAATATTTGGTTCCACAATATCAACCTCAACTTCGGAATCAATACTCAATTATCACCAGAAGATCCGTAAACATGATAAGAATGATCAATTTAACAATACTGGTCTAAACACGGATAACATGAACAAAGGAAGCTATAATTGCAAGAAACCAAGCCCCACCCGCATTCTTTAACCCGACTACAATGCATAAGTACTCGTCACCTCACATATACGTTGTTCCCAAATATTTAAACATATAGCAAATAGACAAACAAGTCCTATTCCCTCAAGTCAAGGTTAACCACGACACTTACCTCGCTCCAAAGGCCACTCAATGCTCAATTACCGCTTTTCCTCTAGAATCCACCTCCAAACCACTCGTATCTATTCACAAACGACTCAAAAATATCAAATATTGCTAAAGAAATCAATTACATTGCATAAATTTAGATTCCCCAAGTTTTTCCCCAAAACGTCAAAAATCGATCCCGGGCCCGCTTGGTCAAAACCCGAGGTTCGAACCAAAATTCATTTACCCGTTCACCCCGGAGCCCGATTATATAATTAATTTCAGAATCCGACCCCAAATTCAGGTCTAAATCCCCAATTTGCAAAAATCCCAATTCTTCCTAAATCCCTAATTTTCTACCTTGAAAGAACAAAGATTAGGGCTAGGAATTTAATGGGTGATGATAGAAATGAAAGAAAATGAGTTAAAGAGTACAAACTTATGAATTGATGTTGAGTTTTCTCTTCAAAATCGCACCTAGGCCGAACTCTAATGGAGAGTTTATGAAAAATGGGTAAAATCCAGTTTTGGTTCTGTTTTAAGGTCTGGCCGTCAGGCCTTCTTCGTGTTCGCGAAGAGCCTGCCGCATTCGCGATGAGTAGCAGCCCGAGTGGCTTTCGCGTTCACGAGTCCTCCTTCACGTTCGCGAGCCCATGCTCGCGTTCGCGTAGAAGAATGACTGACACCTCCCCCAAGTCCTTAAAGCTTTGCGTTTGCGAGAAGCTGGTCGCGTTCGCGACCCAGCTACCGCGCTTGCGATTAAGAAAATCACCCTGCCCCAGTTTACTCTTCACGTTCGCGAGAGTATCTTTGCGAACGCGAACAAGAACACACCAGATAACAGCTGAAGCACAAAAAAACCAGATTTGTAAGTGCAAAAAGCTTCTGTAGCCTATCCGAAATTCACCCGAGCCTTCGGGGCTCCAAACCAATTATGCAAACAAGTCCAAAAACCTCATAAGAACTCGCTCGCGCGAACAAAACACCAAAATAACGCCTAGAACTCCGAATCAGACACCAAATCAAATGATATTTTCAAAAAAACTTTAAAACTTCTATTTTCACAACCAAACGTCTGAATCATGTCAAATACTTTGTTTCTCACTAAATTTCACAGACAAGTCATAAATATAATAATGGACTTCTACCGAATTTCGGAACCAAAATACGGACCCGGTATCGACAAGACCAAATATTAGTCAATTCTAAAAATCATTAAACTTTCAAACTTTTAATTTTTCATCAAAATTCCATATCTCGAGCTAGGGACCTCGAAATTCGATTCCGGGAATACGCCCAGGTCCCAAATTGTAATACGGACCTACTGGGACCGTCAAAACATGAATCTGGGTCGGTTTGCTTGAAACATTGACCGAAGTCAACTTAAATAAATTTCTAAGGCAAAATTCTTATGTTTATCAGTTTGTAACATATAAGCCTTCCGGAAGAACACCCAGACTGTGTACGTAAATCGTGGAAGGCTAAAATAAAATTTTTGAGATCTCAAAACACAGAATTAGGTTCTAAAATATAAGATGACCTATCAAGTCATCACAACAGTATGCCTAAGACTTTAACCCAATTAATTTTGTACATATAAGCCCGAGTACGTACTCGTCACCTCGCGTACACGGCTTTTCACATTTCACAAATGGCACATAAGACTCGATATCTAAGGAGTAATTCCCCCACTCAAGGTTAAGCAAGATACTTACCTTTTTGAAGTTAGGCCGATATTCCAAAATAGCCTTCTTGCTTGAATTGACCTCCGGACAGCTCAAAGCTATCCAAATTAATTGTATAACTTCATTAAAATTTATCAGAAATAATTCTGGATAATAAAACAATTCTGGATATCCGGATACCCATTCGGATATCAGTTCAACCATACCAAAATTATCAAATTTCGATAATGGATCGCCCTTCAAATCTTAAATTAAAGTCTAGAGGATTTCTACCATTTTCAACCTAGTTCACTAATTTAGTGATAAAAACAACAATAGATTCATGTAATTTAACCAAAATCAAGTTAGGAATTCTTACCCCCAATATTTTCCTTGAAAAACTCTCGAAAAATCGCCTCACCCGAGCTTCCTTGGTCCAAAAATGGAATAATGAGACAAATTTAGACTTTATTCTGCTGCCCAGGGGTTTGTTCTTCGCGTTCGCGACCCTCCCCTCGTGTTCGCGATGAACAAATTCTCCAACAGCCATTTTTAAACTCTTCTCATACAGCCTCTAGTATAATGGTCATAACGTTTTGTACAAAACTCTAAATGATGAATGGTTTAATTTTTTGAAAACTAGACTCCAAGGGCTATAACTTTTATTTTTTGCTCATCTCCCAATTCCTTAAAGACTGCGAGATATAAGCTTCCAAAGTCAGCCCTGTGCAACAGAGATTTTCAAACTCTTCTCAGATAGCTTGTAGTCTATCTACCATAATGTTTTGTACACAAATCTAAATGACAAATGGTTTACCTTTTTGAAAACTATACACAAAGGGCTACAACTTCTATTTTTGGATCATCTCCAAATTCCTTATAGATTGTAAGATATGAGCCTTCAAATTCATACGACAGACAGCAAAAATCCCTTCTTCGCGAACGCGAGAGCCCCTTCGCGAACGCGAAGAACAAAGTCCCAACAGTAAAATCCTTCTTCGCGAACGCGAGAGGCTCCTCGCGAACGCGAAGAACAACACCAGAACCAGCAACCAGCAGCATCAAAACACCTAAACTTGGTCTGGAATCACCCTGAATTAAACCTGAGGCCCCCGGGACCCCGTCTAATCGTACCAACCAGTCCCAATACATAATACAAACCTGCTCGAGGCCTCAAATCACATCAAACAACATCAAAACCACGAATCGCACCCCCAATTCAAGCTTTATAAACTTTAGAACTTCAAACTTCTACATTCGACGTCGAAACCTATCAAATTAAATCCGATTGACCTCGAATTTTGCACACAAGTCATAACTGACATTACGGACCTACTCCCACTTCCGGAATCGGAATCCGACTCCGATATCAAAAAGTCCACTTCCGGTCAAACTTTCCAAAAACCTTCAAATTTCCAACTTTCGCCAAATGACCTACAGATTTTCAAAACTACATCCGGACGCTCCCCTAAGATCAGATTCACCATACGGAGCTATTCCCAAGCTCGGAATCTCAAACGGATATCGATAACATCAAAATCCACTTCAACCCAAGCTTAGGAAATTTATAAACTTTAAAAATGCCAACCTTCAGTAATAGGCGCCGAAATACTCCCGGGACATCTAATACTCGACCTGAACATACACCCAAGTCCGAAATCATCATACAGACCTATTAGAATTATCAAAATTTTATTCCGAAGTCGTTTGCTCAAAAGTCAAACTCCGGTCAACTCTTTTCATTTAAACTTCAAAAATGAGAATTGTTCTTTCAATTTAAATTCTGAATCTTCCGAAAATCAAACGACCGCACACGCAAGTCATAATACGTATTACGAAGTTGCTCGGGACCTTAAGTAGCTGAATGGGGCATAGATTCTTAAAACGACAAATTGGGTCGTTACAAGCATCCTTCATCATTTCATTGTATCGAGAATTTTAAACATTATGCTCCGCAATGGAGCTACCCTCACCACCAAAAGAATTATGAAAGTTAACATCATTTAAACTAGAATGATTCTCCCTGTGAACAGTCCATATATAATAATTTTCTACAAACCCTTTCTTGTAGAGATGAACTTTAACTTCGTCTGTTTTCAATAACTTAGCACACTTACATTTCACACAAGGGCACCTAATCCTTCCTCCAATAAGAAAATCATCAAGTGTTTGAGCCTTAGCAATAAATTCAGAAACTCCTTCAATAAATCCATCCCTCAAACCCGCACGATTAAGATGATTCATATAATACATCCATCTACGATGCACAAATTCCATCTACACAAATAGAAATCTAGAAATGAGATATTTAAAACGATTTAATTTATTTAAACTGGTTACAAAGTTATACTCTATCAAAGGTTCCTTTTAGATATATACATATTATTGTGCCAAAGAACTTTAATTGATATATTTTTATTTTTTAAATTAATATTTTTTAACACTCAAAATCTCACATTAATCCCTATTCTAATATAAGTCTTTAACTATAATAATTAAATTTGAATAGCTTCTTAAATGTTCATATAATCCAAATTAACTATTGATTTCTCAAATTTACAAATTAATCTTAATGTTGAAATTAAAAATATTTAAATTCTAATAATAAAACTAACAATAAACAATGAACCTAGTACAATAAGCTTTACACCAAAGATTTAAACTATAACTAGTTGATATAATTAAAATCAATAAACTATAAAGTTAATATATTAATCCAATAAGGCATGTATAACTTTTAATTTATTTTTAGATTAATAACCCACGATATTGAATTGCAATCTTTGAATTCTTCAAATTCTTAACAATCTTCTTTCTTCTATTCCAGTATACTCATATATAGTCCTCCGTCCCTTTCGCTTAATTACCGTTGGAAATGAAAGTGAAAATTTATTTTTCTTCTTTCCTATCGTTATTTTCTCAATTACTTTATGCCAATATGTCACCTTTTTTATTTCGAAAATAAGTTAATCAATCGCTAAAATTAGATTTAGGATTTCTTAACATATTCTTGTTTAACCCAAAAATGAGTTACTATTTATGACATTGGATTTTTAGACAAATTGGACAATCTAATTTACATAATAATGGTGACAAAAGAATTTTACAAAACAAAATTCCTATAGGAACGACAAATATTCTTCTCTCTTTTTGTTTATATTAAGTATCATTCAAAAACTAAAATCCATAAAAATTCAACCATACCTAATTCAACTAGCTAGGATTCTCATACATAGAAAATCTAATAAGCCTACAACAACTAAAATTACTGCAAATTTAACAATAAAAATAAGATATATATGTCAACAAAGAACTTACCTCGACGGAAAAAATGCCGGAGAAGAAATGTGCCGCCGCGGAACCACTGCTTAAAACGAAAAAAGAAGTTAAAAATTAAGAAGAAAAGGGAAGAGGAAGGAGAGGGAGAAGGGAGGAGGAAACGAGAGAGAGAGAGAGAGAGAGAGAGAGAGAGAGAGAGAGAGAGAGAGAAAATACATTACCTATAATGAGGAGTATGGTGAAGAAGAACGAGAGGGAGAGAGGAGGAGGATGAGAGAAGAAGGAGGAAGAAAAGAAATGTTTCTGTTTTTGGGGAACGGGGGTCGGGTAGAGTTTTAAAAATAAAATTCCGATCGATTCGGTCGAAATTGTCATTTTAAATATTTTTTTAAAAAAAACAACTACTGACCGAATCGGTCGGAATTGAAGTCAAACTGGTTTTTGCGCCAAAAATTGCGACCGGTTTGGTCGGAAATATGGTCGAAAAACTTTTAAAAAAATAGAATTGATATTTTTTTGAAAATTCCGACGGATTCCGTCGGAAATGTCTGACAATTTTTTTCGTCGGAATTTTACGATTTTCTAGTAGTTTCACACGTATATTCGTGAGTGGGGTTAAGGACCCGTTAAAGGTTCTTATTCTTATGGGATCGAGTCACTCACCTCGGCAGGATTATGTACCACACTCTTATGGGATCGGGTCATTCGCCTCGGCAAGATTATGTACCACGCTCTTATGGGATCGGGCTATTTGCCTCGGCAGTATCATACTCTTATGGGATCGGGCCGTTCACCTCAGCAGTATCATATTTTAAAGGAACCGAGCCGCTCGCCTCAGCAGCAGCATATTCTAATGGGATCGGGCCATTCGCCTCGGCATTTCTATAAATACTCTTATGGGATCGACTCGTTCACCTCGGCAGCTTCAAGAAACACTCTTATGGGATCGTGTCGTTCGCATCGGCAGCGTCATGCGTAATATTTGACAAGAAGCCATCATATCCGTAAGTTTTCGTGATTTGAGTTGCGACGACCTATCTGGTGGGAACCATTTTACATATATACTCCGGTTGAGGAGGTGACCGAAAATTGAGAGCTTGAGTTTACTATTCAGAGGAGGATTGTACCACGTACCTATATTTATTTATACTGTGTATTTACCATACCTCATATTTATTTATTTTCTACTGTATTTGATTCATTTGACCATTAATAAATGTCGATGTCGACCCCTCGTCACTACTTCTCCGGGGTTAGGCTAGATACTTACTCGGTACGTGTTGATTTACGTACTCATGCTACACTTGTTGTACTTATTGTGCAGGTATATATATATATATATGTCTGGTGATCTTTGGAGTGTAAAGGCGCGACTATTGCGGGGACTTCACAGTGAGCTGCATTCCATGTTACGACCCGCAGCATACGGAGTCTGCATCTTGATTAGTTACGTTATCCTGTCTATTTTGTACTTCAGACAGATGTTGTATTGTTATTGTACCTTCTAGTAGATGCTCATGCACTTGTGACACCGATTTTGGGGGTTCCTAGTGGATGTTCATTATTGTAGTTCATGTTATTATTATCATTTCACCTTGTAATTTATATTTTTCACGGGATTTGATAAAGAAAATCACAGGAGTCTACGAGTACCAGTTTTCACTCTATTTATTTAATGAAATTTATGATTTTAAAAATAATGAAATGAGTAATTAAGTTGATAATTCACCGTTGGCTTGCCTGACGGTAACGTTGGGCGCCATCACGGCATATAGTGAATTTTGGATCGTGACACAATGTTACATGAGTAAATTTGATCCTTTTCCCTTTCGCTTATTAGGGACGACCGGCTTAATATTCTCCTTTGCACTAAAATATAATGTATTTAATATGTAGTAAGCTAAGAGATTCACGTCTGGTTTTGAGTAGTGGAAAAAATAATTTCCACCTAAAATTTTATATTTCTAATACAATGTTTGGGTCCTACCTTTTTGTTTTTTTTTTTACAAAATTAATACCTGCATAAGTTATATGGGAACTAGAAAGTTACAAAAATAATCATGCAATGAGTATCTTTTTAGTTAAAGAATAAATAAAAACTATGTTAAATTCAAACATTGCATATAGTTATTATTACAACAAATGAAACATCCCAACATTACTAATCTTTATATTCATACATTGTTATATTCTGCATTATTAATTCCTGCCTAACATATTTCTAATCCAAACAATTGCGTAAGAATATGGACAATTGCCCTTTGATCCGGATAGGTTTTCCATTTCACGGTTAGAAATGTAATTATCTTAAAGTAACAAAATGCATGTTTGCCCTAGTTTTCGTTGAGAAGAGGGAAGTACAAGGAAATGACACATTTTTATTGATATAATTTAACTAGTAGTCGTACCCGCGCGATGCGCGACCAATATTAAAAATTATTAATTAAATTAAATTATGATTGGGCTTGTTTGAACAAATTAGACCGTATTGCTTTAATAAATTTCAATTGTCATCTTATTTTGTCAATGTGATATACCCAATAATAAAGTCGCTATTAAATTAAAGGGACTTATATAATCATTGAATATCTTTTTTATTCTATATTTATTTTTATTCTATTATCCAATGTTTTGTATTTTTAAATTGTTAATAGAAATTTTTATTAGCATATTACTTTGTTTAATATTTTGTCTGCTCGATTTCTTTTTATAATATAAGATAAGATATATATTTTATTAATCTTGAAATATTTTTTTTTTTAATTTTATTTTGTTGTTGTCAATATTATATGAAATTTAATGAATAAAACTTCTATAAAATTAAAAGGACTTATATAGCTATCGAATAACATTTTTGTTATGTATTTTTCTTATTATATTATCTAATATTTAATATAATTGCATTGTTAATAGAATTTCTTTTAGCATATTACTTTGTTTAATATTTTTGTCTACTACTTTTTTCTTGTCATATAATAGAAGATATATACTTTATTACTCTTGAAATATTTTTTTATTTTAAATTTTATTCTATTATTCTCAATAATATTATCTAAATTTTAATGAATAAAATTTCTATTAAATTAAAGAGAGTTGTATAGTCATTCAATAACTTTTTTGTTCTGTATTTTTCTATATTGTATTATCCAATATTTAGTATTATTGCATTGTTAATAGAAATTTTTATTAGCATATTACTTTATTTAATAGTTTTGTCTACTACATTCTTTTTATAATATAATAGAAGATATATTTTAGTACTCTTGAAATATTTTCTTATTTTAAATTTATCCTATTGTTCTCCATAATATTATCTGAATTTTTAATGAATAAAATCTCTATTAAATCGATAAGACTTATATAGGCATCGAATAATAGGCTTGTTTGGTAATTTTCTTTATTGTATTATCCAATACTTAGTATTATTGTATTTTTAATAGAAACTTTTATTAGCATATTACTTTATTTAATTTTTTTAATATTTTCATTTTTTGTTATAAATATTTTTTATTTATTTTATAAATATTTAAATTTAAAAATAATAATAAATAACTAATTATTAATTAAATAATTAATTATTAACTACTTATGCCATGTGACTTTTTTATAGGCCGCCAATTGGCTTAAGGAGAGGGCTTTTTCCTCTCCTTATAATAATATATAGAATATAGATATAGATTACTTTATCTAAATTTTGCATGCTTCTTTATTGTTTATAATATATTAGAAGATATTTTTTTATTTTTTATTTTATTCTATTATTCTCAATAATATTTTCTGAATAAATAAAATTCTTATTTTTAAAAAGAAAAAATAATTATTAGAAAACAAAGAAATTTTGAATTGAAAGTTTTTTCTTTTTTCTATTTTTAGTTTTTTATTATAAAATAATTTAAAAACTCCAACTTGAAACTACTGTCCAATTTGAATGGACAATGTTTTTTTTAATTTTCGTTTTTTATTATAAAATATTTATTTTATTATTTTATAAATATTTAAATTCAAAAATAATAATCAATAACTAATTTAATTAAATAACTAATTATTAACAACTTATGCCATGTGGCTTTTTTCTAGGCCACCACTTGACTTAAAGAGAGGGGTTTTTCCTCTATGTTTAATAATATATAGATATAGATATAGATATAGATTATATTATTTAACTATTTGTGTGCTTCTTTCTTTTTATAATATATTAGAAGATATATACTTTTATTTTATATTTTATTCTATTATTCTCAATAATATTTTCTGAATAAATAAACTTCTTATTTTTAAAAAGAAAAACAAAAGCTATTAGAAAAACAAAGAAATTTTGAATTGACAGTTTTTTATTTTTTCTAATTTTAGTTTTTTATTTTAAAATAATTTAAAAACTCCAACTTGAAACTGCTCTCCAATTTGAATGGACATTTTCTTTATTTTCATTTTTTATTGTAAAATATTTTATTTTATTATTTTATAAATATTTAAATTCAAAAATAATAATCAACAACTAATTATTAACTAAATAATTAATTATTAACTAAATAATTAATTATTAACTACTTATGCCATGTGGCTTGTTTCTAGGCCACCACTTGGCTTAAGGAGATGACTTTTTCCTCTCCTTTTATTATACTGAATTATAAGATATCTTTATTTATTAATTCAAATAGAGTGACCAATTATTTTTTAATAATTTAAAAACTCCAACTTGAAACTACTCCCAATTTGAATGAGTATTTTGTTTATTTATATATTTCCGTTTTTTATTATAGATAATTTTATTTTTTCATTTGTTTTTTTATTTTAAAATATTTTTAAAACTCCAACTTGAAACTACTCCCCAATTTGAATGGGTAATTTCTTTTTTCGTTTTTTATTATAGCTAATTATAAGATATCTATGTTTATTAATTCAAATAGAGTAACCAACTAATTCAAAATTTAAAGTTCTAATGATTTTAATGTTAGAAACGTAGTTTATTTTTTCTTAAAACTCCAACTTGAAACAACTCCCAAATTTGAATTGGCAATTTTTTATTTTTTGTTATTTTTATTTTTTATTTAAAATAATTTTAAAACACCAGTTTTGTTGGAGCTTTGTCCTAAAAATCTATACTTGGCGTCTTATGATTATACCACTTAGAATCATATATATATAAAAAGAAACTACTTCCCAATTTAAATTGGCAATTTTATATTTCTTTATTTCCGTTTTTTCATTTTAAAATAATTTTAAAACTCTAAAATGAAACCATACCCCAATATGAATTGGCAATATTTTATTTCCTTATTTTCTTTTTGTATTTTAAAATAATTTTAAAACTCTAACTTGAAACTATTCCCCAACTTGAATAAGTAGTTTTTTGAAAACATATATATATTTTCGTTTTTTTTATTGTAGCTAATTTACTTTTTTCTTATTTTTTATATTTTATTTTAAAATAACTTTAAAACTCCAACTTGAAACTACTCCCCAATTTGAATGAGCAATTTTTTATAAAAAATATTTTCGTTTTTTAATATAGCTAATTATAAATATCTATATTTACTAATTCAAATAGAGTAACCAATTAATTCAAAATTTAAAAAGGTCCTTTTAGTTAAAAAGGTAGTTTGTTTTGGCTTAATAATGCCACTTGCCTTTTTGTAGTTATGCCGCTTGTCTTAATAATGTGCTTTTGCCTCTTCTTTTATTAAATATAGATAGATTTCTTTATTTTAATATATTTTTAAAACTCCAACTTGAAATTACTCCCTAATTTGAATGGGTATTATTGTTTTGATTTTTATTATAGCTAATTATAAGATATCTATATTTATTAATTTAAATAGAGTAAACAATTAATTTAAAATTTAAAATTCAAAAGATTTTTTAGTTGTAAATGTTGTTTATTTTTGTCTTAAAACTCCAACTTGAAACTACTCCCAAATTTGAATTTGCAATTTTTTATTTTTTTTCAATTTGGTTTTTTATTTAAAATAATTTTAAAATAATGTGCTTTTGCCTCTCCTTTTATTATACATAGATAGAAGATAGATATAGATAGATAATCTTTTATATTTTCGGTTTTTTAATATAACTAATTACAAGATATCTCTATTTATTAATTCAAATAGAGTAACCAATTAATTTAAAATTTAAAAAGATTTTTTTAGTTAAAAAGGTAGTTTGTTTTGTCTTAATAATGCCACTTGGCTTTTTATGGTTATGCCACTTGTCTTAATAATGTGCTTTTGTCTCTCCTTTTATTATATACTAGTAGTCGTACCCGCGCGATGCGCGGTCAATATTAAAAAATATCAATTAAATTAATATGTGATCGAGATTGTTTGAACATATTAGATCGTATTGTTTTAATAAATTTTAATTGTCATCTCATTTGTCAATATAATATATCCAATAACAAAATATCTATTAAATTAAAAAGAAGACTTCTATATTTATCCAATAACTTTTTTGTTGTGTATTTCTTTATTACATTGACCAATATTTAGTACATTGTTAATAATGTATACTTATTATTTCTTACAATAATTTTAAAAAATATTGTATTACTTATCCTATCCTTTTTAAATTTATTAATTTTTCTAATTTTTTTGCTCCATGCATTTTTTTATTTAGTAATTTTGCTAAATATTTTATTTATTTGTTAAAAAAAATTAAAATTTTTGTGGTGATGACACTTGTCATCCTATCCTCGAAGATTGTTAAGTATTATATTTATTTGTGATCGAGATTGTTTGAACATACTAGATCGTATTGCTTTAATAAATTTCAATTGTTATCTCATTTGTTAATACAATATACCCAATAACAAATATCTATTAAATTAAAAAGAAGACTTATATAGTTATCGAACAACTTTTTTATTCTATTTGTTAATTATATTATTCAATATTTAGTATTATTACATTGTTAATATTATATCTTCCTATCATTGTTGCTAATTATTTTGCTCCATGCATTTTTTTATTTATTAATTTTGCTAAATATTTTATTAATTTTTTAAAAATAATTAAAACAAATTGGTGATGGCACTTGTCACCCTATGCTTGAATATTGTTAAGTATTATATTTATTTATGATCGAGATTGTTTAAACATATTAGATCGTATTACTTTAATAAATTTCAATTGTCATCTCATTTGTTCATACAATATACCCAATAACAAATATTTATTAAATTAAAAAGAAGACTTATATAGTTATCGAACAAATTTTTGGTTCTCTTTTTTAATTATATTATTCAATAGTTAGTATTATTACATTGTTAATATTATATCTTCCTATCATTGTTTTGTCTCTCCTATTATATATATATATATATAGATAATTAAAATATATATTGTTATCACGACCCAATTTTACCTATAGGTCATGATGGCGTCGGACACCGCTGTCAGACAGGCCAACAATAAATACTAAATAAATTCTCATTTTAATATTTTTGAAGTCATAGTTATTCCCCTCAATTAAATAGCAGAAGATGACATTTACCAAATACGTACTAATATCTTTAAAAATTTCCAATACAGTGCAACCCATAATCATCCCAAAACCCGGTGTCACAAGTGCATGAGCATTTACTAGGGAATTAAAATAAAATACAGTATCTGTATAGAATACAAATTAGACAGAAAAATATAATAACTCTGAAGGAGACTCTGTTAGTTGCGGATCGTAATATAGAATGCAGTTCACCTATGTCCCCATAATTACTAACCACACCTTTGCGCCCACAAGGCCGTTATACATATATGTACCTGCACAATAAACTATGCAGCAAGTGCAGTATGAGTACGAAAATAACGTGTACCCAGTAAGTATCAAGCCTAATCTCGAAGAGGTAGAGACGAGATGACCGACTATGACACTCACTATGGGTCAATAACATTAAATAATCATGAAAATAGAAATATTTATATCAACGTGATTCACACAGTTAATAATAATTTTATTGAACCAACAGAAGTAATTAAATTCCTTCAATTCCAATAATTCTCAATATATTAATTAAATCCTTCAATTTCAGTAAAAATTTTAATTTATCAAATAGCTTTACAAGATGCAATTCAATTTCAATAAATTTCCAATTTATCAAATAGCTTTACAAGCTGCAATTCAATTTTAATAAATTTTAATTTATCAAATAGCTTTACAAGCTGCAAATCAATTTCAATAAATTTCCAATTTATCAAATAGCTTTACAAGCTGTAATAAACTGTCCAAGTATCGTGTAATTATTATTATTATTAAGCACGATTTCTGCCGAAGTTGTACAGCCCAATCCAGAGTTTCGTGTACACTGCCGAGGGACGTGCGACACGATCCATAGATGCATCTATCCTGGCGAGGCGTTCGGCCCGCTCCACAAGAAAGGAGGACATTTTCTTATGTACCTCCGGAAGGAGAGTATATTTATTATAAGATAAATTCGGGAGGAAGAACATTTCTTTTAACAATTAATTAATTTAAACAGAAAATCAAGCATATGAGGTTTCCATCCTTTAATATCTTTATCTGAAAATTCACAATATATTCATATATATATATCAATTAATATTAATTAAACAAAGAATACAATTTACACAAGTAATTCATGCTTTGAGTCCTAAACTACCCGGACTTTAGCATTAATAGTAGCTAC